>WYDI02027143.1:0-34263 GCA_009867235.2 Psittacus erithacus | reverse complement strand
TGTTCATTTTCTCATCAACCAACACCCCCAAGTCCTTCTCCACAGGGCTGCTCTGAATCTCTTCTCTGCCCAACCTGGAGCTGTTCCTGGAATTGCTCCGACCCAGGGGTAGGACCTTGCACTTGGCATGGTTAAACTTCATAACTATACTTTGCCTACGTTAAATACATGACCCATTTTTAACTCTACAAAATAGCAGAGTTTATAGATTGTTTCATCTTACAGTGCTAGGGATAGCTATGAAGTCAAAGAAGGTTCCCTAAATACACAAAAGGAACAGCAAGTCGAAGTTAATTAGTGTGGTGAGAATCTGGAAGCAGAATTTGCTTATTGTCTTTGAAATTTTCCACATCCTGGGTAAGCTGATCAAGCAATAAGTGGTTTGTGACAAGCTGCAAGGCTGATCATACACATTTTTTAATTTGCTCTAAATAATAGTTCCACGCTAAAATGCAGTAGTTTCCTAAGTAAATGTGTAGTGCTTACTTAGGTGGAAATAATACTTTTTCCTCATTTACAGATCAATAGGTTTAAAATTTTACGTCCACAGAAGCTGTGTAATTCATTCAACAAGCAGTAAGTCATTTTTGCCCCTTTAATCTACAGGATTTTTGAGTGGGAGAAACTTTCTTAGGTGATACACACCAGAAGAGAGGAAAATACACAGGTGTACTACAGCTATGTAAAAACCAGCTAGATAGGTAACTGTAATATTTATTAAGCTTAAGCTTTCATAAAGGGTAAAAGTTTTAGCTTGTATTTTTGTTTAATTAGATAAAGAAATAAGGGATTTCTAGCATGTTCAAAATTCAGCATGTAGTGTTCTGGTGTACCAAACTGGAACATGGGTTGAGAGAATCCAAGCAATAGTCATTGATAAGAACTTATCCTTACTTTATATTTTTTGTACCAGCCAATATGAAAGTGAATATTATCAATCAGAAGTTTAGATGGTCTTTCATGAACACATGAACGATGAGGAAGGCAACAACGCAATTTTTGCTGTTTCTCTGCTTCTGTTGCTGCTTCTCTGTGTAATATGAAGACAATCTAAAGTCTGTATATGTGTTCCAAGTTAAATAGAGTTACAACAGTAATCCTCAATTTTCGACTTCCATTTTGGTCTTTAACTAGGAGATTATGTAGTTAGAAATTATCAATATTCTTTGCAGAAAATGAAGAAACAGAGTTTCAGAAAACTCTCCTCCGAATGGTTGTGATCTAATCTGGTATTTATCCAAGATAGTAACATATACTAATATGACTAAAAATACTTGATACCAAAATTTGCCATTGAGGGCACCTATATAACTTTCAAGGATGACCTTTGCTCACCATTAAATGTAAGTGAACAAAAAAGTATCAGCCACCTATAGAAACTGAACCCCCTCCGCAAATATAATCTTGGTGAATTCTTCACATGCATGAGACTGAACTAGCCTGCCATGTATTGCTTCTTGCAAGCACCATCAGCAATCTAAATTCGGCATCCTGAAGGCAACTTTAAGATGCTGCATCTGAGAAATGCGTGCAGCATGAAGAGTCCCACATTCTTCAAGTCCAGGTTGCAATTTTAGAACAATTCTTCAAAGAATAAATTTATGTGTGGCTCCCAAGAACAATTTGGACCCAAAATTTTCAATCTACACATGAAACAATGGTCATCTTGCAATTTCTACTCCCTGATATAATGAATTAAGCCTTTCCTTTCAAGGAGGGAAACAAGGAATAATGCTTGACTGAAGTCAAAACAGTGAGTATCTTCATATGCAGGACAGATACTTACTAAGAAAACCAGTCATTTCCTGAACAGCTGACCAAAACTCAAGTCATACAAATGTCCATGAACACTAAGCACAGGGCATAAAAGTGGTTGAATTAAACAGCTGTTTGCTATTAGAATGAGTGTTCTCAGGTCCTATGTAGGTAATATTTGGACTGTGTATCCCATTGTTTAGGGTGAGTTAAAGAAACTGTTCTCTGGAAATAATTGTTTCTGCTCAGAATGCCATTATCACATCTCTTTTCTCATGCTATCTTTCTCTCTCATTAGCTGCTGTGGCACTTCATCTACGTCTGGTAAAACAGATAAGTGGTTGTCATCAACCCTACTACATGAATTACTCATTATATCTGCTCTCTGAATACTTCAGATGCCCTGAGTAGCACATTTCTCTTCCTCTGGCCTGGGCTGTTTGGAATCCACTTGCTGTCTGCATGCTGACTAAGGGAAAATGTGGTGGGTTGACCCTGGCTGGACTCCAGGGGCACACCAAAAGCTGCTCAGTCATTGCCCCCCCAACCAAAAGTCGCTCTATCACTCTCCCTTCCTGAACTGGGCATGGGAGAGAAAATATAACAAAAGGCTTGTGGGTCAAGATAAAGACAAGGAGACATCATTCAGCAATTACTGTCACAGGCAAAACAGACTTGACTTGGGGAAATCAATTCAATTTATTACCAATCAAATCAGAGTAGGGTAATGAGAAATAAACCCAAATCTCAAAAACACCTTCCCCCCCATCCCTCTCTCCTTCCCAGGCTTCGCTTAACTCCTGAATTCCTCCTCCTCCCCAGTGGCACAGGTTGAGGTCAGTTCATCACACCTTGTTTCTGCCACTCCCTCCTCCTCAGGGAAGGACTCCTCACAATCTTCCCCTGCTCCAGTTTGGGGTCCCTCCTGCAGGGGACATCCCTCCATGATCTGCTCCAGTGTGGGTCCATCCCTTCCACGGGGTGCGTTCCTTCAGGAACAGACTGCTCCAGTGTGGGTCCCTTCCATGGGGTGCAGTCCTTCACAAGCTGCTTCAGCCTGTGTCCCCGTGGGGTCACAAGTACTGAAGCAAACCTGCTCCAGAGTGGGCTCCTCTCCCGAGTCCACAGCTCCTGCCAGGAGCCTGCTCCAGCATGGGCTTCCCATGGGGTCACATGCTCCTTTGGGCATCCTCAAGTGTGGGTCCTCCATGGGTTGCAGGGGCACAGCCTGTCTCACCATGGGCTGCACCACGGGCTGCAGGGGAATCTGCTCCAGCGCCTGGAGCACCTCCTCCCCTCCTTCCTGGCTGACTTTTGCGTCTGCAGGGCTGTTGCTCTCACATATTCTCAGTTTTATTTCCCCCACGTCTTAGGTATGTTATCACAGAGGCACTACAGCCATCACAGATGGGCTTGGCCTTGGCCAGTGGCAGCTCCATCTTGGAGTCAGCTGGCATTGGCTCTGTCAGACACAACGGGAAGCTTCCAGCAGCTTCTCACAAAAGTAGTCCCCATTGCCACCAAAATGTTGCCATGCAAACCCAGTATCAGGCTCCTTCTTAACCTGACCACAGGCACTAGCATGTTAGTGGGCTCCTTGCTCAGTCTGGTTGCAACTGCAAAACTTGCTTCTGGACAGATGAAATCACCCAACTTGTTGAAGTCACACAGCATTAGCAGGCTGAAAGTTATGTAGCCATTCGCACTTTCTCCACAGCTCTGGGAGAAAGGAAAGCAGCTCCGGAGGGCAGTGGTGGAGCAGGATGAGTCAGGCTTAGGGAGTGCCTGCCTTTCCCCATGGTCTGCCCAGGGACGCCAAGCAGCCACGTCCGACAAGGTGCCCCATTTGTAGGTGGTTACAACCCGGTGAAATGTATCCAGCTGAAACGACTATTGTTTAACATGTTAGGAGCCTCATTCCCCTTTGAAATAGAGACAGACTTATGATTGATTTAGCCTACTAAGCAGGGGCTAGATCTGCGCTAAACTGCACTCAGCCGCAGTCTTTCAGCCATATGTTTTTGATACTTGTAACATTCCTTGAATTAAGGTTCAAGGAAAACTTCAAAGTCTGCTATTGCTCAGTGAAATGAATACTACTAATGGCATTAATCCATGTGCATGAGTCGGACTCTCCACCTGAGCAGAGTAAGGAATTACTCTTTTGTAATGATGTATAGTCACAAAACAAAATCCTTAAGAACTGCTGGCATTTTGGTTCATCTACTAAAAATCTTATTCAGAGAAAAGAAAAAGCCCCAAGAACAACAATGCAAAACATTGACGATTTATTATTTTTTCAGAAAATAAAGGAGCAACTACTTTGGGAAGTTAAAATACATTATTTTGATCAATTTTGGGTTGTATTTTCTGTTAAAGATTTAAAAATACAGAAGTACACCTAAATACATAGAGTATTACTACACGTGCATGAAAAAGTACAAACACAAGGCAAATAATTAAAGGGACATTATGATCTGAAACTTGACTCTCATTTTAACTTAGGAAACAACCAGTAATAAGTTTAAAAGCAGAAGAACTACAGAATTCTCGTAGTTTTCAAAAAAGAAAAGTAATTTGTTGGTATCAGATTTGCCCATTTGGTCTCAATTTGTAAAACTGAGAGCAGTGAAAAAGAAGTACTGACAAACCAATTGGACTTTTAAAGTGTGTTTTGGCTTATATTCAGGAAAAGCAAACCCACAGAAATAAACTTTTGTTTGCAGGATAGACTTTATCTTTTGACCCTATTTCTATACATTTAGATCCTGAATTACATTTACCTTCCCAAACTAATGGAATAAAAAAATTAATGGAAAAGAATTAGTGTGCTGAGAAAAAGCAGATTGCCTCTGGATGATAAAGGATCTGCTCATATATTGTTTCAAAAGACCAACTGATATGTCTAGTAAAAAAATACAGACTTTGATGCATACAAGCCTGTTTTCAGATCTAATAAAAGATTTTACCTCTTCTTGCAAGTTCTGGCTTGCTTATTGCCTTATACTATTCTGGCTACAAAGACAGTGCCATTGTTCAAACATTATTACAACTACTAACCTCCCAGCTAAAACAACAACACTACTACTTCAAAAGTCCTAGTATGAGCTACTTTATATTTATCAAACATACTTTTAGTGTATGTAATCTCCCAGAAAGGCTACAGGGCTACATAAAATACAACATGGCATAAAGTTAATCTGCATTGTATTCTGATGTGACCTGTCACAGTGAGATAATGGAAAAAGCAATATAATAGCAGTTACCAAAATTCAGTGCTTACAAATCAGCAATGTAATCTGACATTTGCTTACTACATTGTTTCATGAAAAGAGAAAAATGGATTTTTTTATAGAAGTTTCTGACAATGGGAATTATTTTTGTAGGGAACTGGCAATAAAACGCAGATAGGTAAGAAAAACTTCTGGCAAAAAAAGAGAGAGTGGAGTGACAAACATGTTACTAAAGGTTCCAAATTCCTACTACTCTGCATGCTACACTGTTGAATCCTCTTCAGACTGGGAAAAAAAAATAAAAAGTCTTCAATCCCAAGAAAGAAAAAGAAAACTGGCTTTACAAAATAATAAATTTCCTTCCTGTACATCTTTTTAGATTTAAGGCTTTCTGACAAGCTATTTTATAAAGCTCCAATAAAACTATTGATACAAAATCTGAAATGGACCTGCACTTCAGTTCAAATCATGCTAGCATGTGATTTACTCTTAAATAATCTTTTTTATTGTTTCTTTCTCTAGGATCACCTTTTTTTTTTTCCCCACTCTGAAACTGCAGTAGTAACCTTTCTCCTATCAGACTACCCTGTCTTGAAACTTTTCATGATTTCTTAATGATACTGGTTTCATGTGATCCTGTTCTCTAACTGTCCATCTGCCTATCAGTTCCCTTTGAGCCTTTCAACTAATTTCAATAAACTTTGAATGAAGGAAAAGGGCTTTCAAAGAGTTTTAATTCCTACAAAGTTTTGGAAGAAGAAACACTGAAGTAATGCCCACTGTTGGAAAGAGAAGTACAATTCAGTTATTATACCTTCTGCTTGGTAGTAGTTAATTAAGCTCCTGACTAGTCCAGCATATTGAACATAAACCAGACACTTTGGCATGGGAGGGAAGTAATTTAAGATTGGAGGGGGATCAGGGTGTAAGATGCTCAGCCCTGGGAAAACAAACTGCCTCAGTTATTCTTTGCACATAGCAACTATTGTGTTTAGTAACACTGTGTAAGTGAAAATGACCATTGCATAATGTGTAATGGATATAATTATGTGAACGACAGTCTCCAAGTTTATACTGGTGCAATGGCAAATGCTCTGTGTGCAGAGATGCATTCAGAAAAACTGAGGAAATAGCAGTAGTTCACAAATCTACAGAATTTCTTGCACTTTTTTTGACACCATTCTAATCTAGCACAATTGGGAATAACACTGACAACTTTTACAAACAGTTTCCTTCTTCCCTCACTCTGCTCCTAAGGCTGGAAGGAAGTCAGTCTTCTTCAAGGTTCATGTGGATGAAGAGGACCATATGGTTGTCAAATCAATCTGTTGAACTCAGTCCAAATCCTACAAGACTGATGCTTTTCACATGGACAGTGCATGGTTTATCCAAGGACAGTTCAGCTAGGAACAAACTAGACAAAAAAGATAAAAGTATTCTGAATTGTTCCCTCTCCAAAAGATGGAGAAGATGCACTTTTGGGCCCATAAATAGACATTTTCACAACCAGTCTCTGCAATATCTTCTAAGCATTTGGTAGACATATAAAGAATTTCTCGTTTTGCTGATCATTTAACCCTTATTTGAGCGACTAAATTAATAACAGGAAAATGCTGTACCATATTTTTCTTATCCTAAGAATTGTTCCTACTCAGATACCATTTTTTCTTCCATGTAAGAGACACAGGTCCCTACAAAGTCTTTTTTTACCAGCTTCCTATGATTTCTACCCAAGCGTGCATTCTTTTGTACCTGTAAGTATGGAGCACAAATTAGGTTTAACTGCATCTATGACTCTTTCAAGAGTGACATCATGATCACTCCAGTATCACTATTAACATTTCATGCAACCAGAAATCAAAAGATGAAAAATGGAAAGTTATGATTATGAAAAGAAGCCTTATATTGATGTGAGGAATGGTAATTGAAGCAGTCATCTCAGGAGAAACTAAAATGGAATATCTACACTCTACCTTTATTTGTAACAGATGAGAGATGTAGCATCACTCCAACTTCTTGATACATTACTTCTATGTGGGTTTTATTCCTAATTTTGAAACTTAATTTATATGTACAGTAAATACTGTCTGATACCTCAGGGTGACATCATCCTCCCCCCCGCCCCAAGTTTATTAAACTCAGTATAGTATAGAAGGTAGAAATTATGTCTGAGTTTTGGAATACATACACAATCGCTAATTTTTACATTTGGATTCTGGTTTTGTTCCATACAGAAAAGTCTAACTATATGGTGTGTAGATATAATATTATATGCTAAACATTTTAAACCTATCTTAATTATTTGTTATTAGAATAACTTTATTGGCTTTTGCTTATTGGTTTAGAGATGCAGAGGGCAAAGTTCTCACTGACCTGCTTGGCATTTCTCATCAGATACACTAATCTTCTGTCATGTTGGTTAGAAAATATACATGAATCAGGGCTCTGAGGGCACTAACAGGGCCCCTCAGCAGCCTCCCATGGGGCCTCCCCACACCTTTGCCCAAGACCCCATTTCAGCCTAGCCAAGCATAAGAGGTGCCCCGTGCCTAGGGCTGGAGCTGCCCCTGTTTCCCCAGCTGCTCCTGGCTGGGGCAGTGGCCAGAGCTGTCAGGTCCTGCTTGCATGCCCTAGGGAGCCCCCAGTGCACCTGAGCCCAGGGGAAACACTGGCCCCTGGGGTGCCCTGGTGAAAACAATTTCCTATGGGGAACACATCTGCACATCTCTGGAATCGTTTGTAATTTTTGTCATGCCTTAACCAACCAATAGTAACCACCACCATGTGCGCTGAGCGTGAGTGTGATAGTATCAGACACTGTGTGTTGCATTTGGGACTTGTTATTATTCCCAATATGAAAATATCATTTAATCATCAATGTAACTTTCTGTGACCACAGTGATATAATTATGCTTTACATTAGAAATTACAACTATGCATAGTCCTTTTCTGAAAGGGATGACATCCTATGATTTGATGCTGTACACAGAGACATACAGTGCTCACCATTATTGCCAAAATACTAGCCAAAATATATGCTGCATAAACTAAAGACTCGGTCAAGTGCAAAGTATTCTTTTCCTTACTGGCACTCACATGCGGGCTTAAATAAGTCGATGAAAGATTATGTAAACCAAGAGCACTACTGCTCATGTGCTTAAGTGATTTACTGGAGTGGATCCAAAAGTACTGAAAATGTTGCAACAGTGATCCTTGATGTGATCCCTTAGAACGAATGTTAACAGTCAGGCAGGAGCTTGTTTGATCTTCAAGCAGCATTTTCTTTTTAAAAGAGACTTTCCTGATCTGCTACGCTGCCTATTTTGTTTTCTGGGAGCTGGTGGATGCCACGTAAACGCTGCGTGCAAGGGGCTGAACCGGAAGGGAAAAAAAAATTATCTTTCTTGGGTCTGTCGTAAAATTCTGCTTTCTCTCTTCTGTTGCTGCTCTTTTTTACTACCCAATTGCAAAGCTCCACAGCATTACCCTGCTTCACCAACATTCCAAGTTTCATTTCTGTCTATGGATCAGTGTGATGTCAATCAGACTTAAAAGAACTGGGGATAAACACATCTATTAACGTAAGAGATTTTCTAAATTCTGAATCATTCCCTCACCAAAATGATTCATTTTTGATTTCTTTTGGATTAGTCAATGAACACCACAACCAGCCAGGCTGCAGCTGGTTTCACTTTTTGTTTGGCAGGCTGTGGTGCAAGAGCTGGGAAGCCTGCAGGGAAATGCTTCCATTCCCCATGTTTTTGCACTGAATTAAAAATGTTGCAAAAGCATTTCTAATCATACCAACAGTTGTGTACAGAAGGGAGTTAGGTGGAAGGACTACCAAGGAATAAATTAGTCTGTCATAGCTCTCTGTGTGGGCACTTATTTTGGACCAATTAATGAGTTTTTTGAGTGCCTACTGACTTCTGCCTTCATACTATGGATACTCTTTAATTAGCAATTTATCTCAATCACATCCTTTTGTTTCCATAGTTGCTACAAGAAGATAAACTGGTTAACATTAATCTGCAGTATCAGGGTGGGGGGGAAGTGTCAATCTTTTCCAAAGGGAAAGCAGTGTCATCCAAGATGAGCCACAGCAATGCCCCTAGAAAACTCTGGAAGCCAAAGAGGTATAGATTTTTGTTTGGGGAGCAGGAAGAATTCCCCAGTCGGAAGTGTGGTGTGTAGTTTGCTTCTTCAGTAACCACAAAGTGCCACTGCTGTCCCAATATCTTCTTTTATTTGGTGCCATAAATAGCTGTCGACTTCAGCCTATCGTGACCTTTGATTAGCACGGCCACAAGCAACTGCAGGTCTGTCAAAGCACTTCAGATTATACTTTTAAAACAGAAAGGAGGTCGAATACAAAAGTCAGAGAATAAACACGAAGTAATGTATTTATTTTCCCCACCCAAGTGCAAAATTTCTGTTGTACTTTGTTACGCTTCTGCAAACATTACATGAAGTACAATATAAAATCATAACAGTACTACCAAAGGTGCTGGAAAGCTGAAGAGGAATCACTTCTTAGCTTGTTCCAAACCTAAGGTTTCAATTAAATTACTCAGTTTCTGCACTCTCTTGGCTGAAGGAACCCTTTTTCACAAGAAGGAATACTTGCTACAAGTTGTACCAGTACTGTTTCCACAAGTATTACTTGTATCTTTTTTTTTGTTGTTCATTTCTATGCGAACTGGCAGCGAGTTTCTTGGTGGACAAGTGCCCACATTATAAAAATGCACCGAAGCGTCACTGTTCAGCTCTGCCAAAAAAGCCACTGCAGTTAGAAGGAACACAGTATTTGGCCTGTCATTAAAAGAGGGGTCTACTGAACAATAAAAAGAAATGACCATCAATAAACACAACAGTTTATTTTTAAGTGCAATAAGTGTCAAAAAGTACACAACTACAATAGTCTGAGCTGCGGCTGTGCCCCTGTAAGCCATCATAAAGAGTGACAGGTTTGAAGAATACTGTGGTAGGCAAGAAAAGTTAAACACGTTATAGGTGCAGTGATTTTAAATGCTTTCCCAGAAGGACCAAATGGAAACATTTGAAGTAGGAGGAAAAATCCAAAGTAATTTATAATGGGCAAAAACGGAAAAAGGAGGCCATAATAACATGCACAGAGTAATGAAAATCGCTGAGATAACAGGGCTGTTCTTTCTCTTACAAACTTCTTACCCAAACATGAACAGACTTACACAGATTTTCACCACGGTTATGGCTTGTTTTTATTGTTGGTGAAAAAAATGCATCTAAAACTATTCTTTCAGTAAACAAATTGTTGCATTGGTACAGTAACGAAGCAGCTGCATCCTTTAATTTGTTTACCGAGTGGTTAATGCAATTGAGATGTACTTCAGATTCCCTTCCCAAATAATACAACCTAGTGATCAGCAGAAAACGGACTAACTCTAACTTTGTTAAAATAGGAAATAACGGCAGATATCACCACTTGGTTTGGAGTTCCAGCTTTTTACAGAAAAACACCCACCCACAGCTCCTGCAATGAGCAACCAGTATTTTAGTCTGTGTCACTGCGTGGTTCAAAAGATAAACATTTTGCACAAGAGCTAAGACTGTTAGCCCCAGCCTCTTGAGCAAATTCAAACCCATGCAACCTAAATCCCTCCTGTGTTCTCGCCTGGATACCATATTTTTCACATCCTGCTTGAAATTCTTCAATGATGCTATTAAAATGAGACTTTGACCTTGCAATACAGACAAACAGAACATTAAGCACCATTTCAGGTAATCTCCTAGATTAAATTCCCAACATCTGCCAAACTTCTGTCCTTCCACAGGGCATGCTTTCCCATTTTCCTTCCTGTTCGCCCCCATCCCCCACTCCCCCCTGGTTTAGCCAGGTTTAAAGTCTCCTAGATTGTTACATAAAGCATCTATATTCATTGGGGTTCCACTGACTTCATAGAATGGTTTGGGTTGGAAGAGACCTTAGAAATCACCCAGTTCCAAACCCCCTGCCATGGGTAGGGACACCTTCTAGACCAGCTTGCCCAAGGCCCAGTTCAACCTGGCTCTGAACACTGCCAGGGATGGGGCTTTCACAACTCCTCTGAGCAACCTGTGTCAGTGTCTCACCACTCTCACAGTAAAGAACTTCTTCCTTCTATCCAACCTAAATTTCCTCTTTCAGTTTAAACCCATTACCCCTTGCCCTATCTCAACAGTCCCTGCTTAACAGGCCCTCTCCAGCATCCTTGTACCCCCCCCCCTTCAAGATACTTAAGATACATCATGCTCTAAAGCAGTCACCTACATATCAAAGGCAAGAAAAATGAGCAACAAAGATCTATCTGGTTTCTGTAATACTGGTCCCCCCTAACCAGGTGTCTGCTCTGAGGGAGGCATTGTTCTGGTGGCGACTGAAGACATCCCTGTCTGCAGCTATAGGAGCCCCGAGGCCCTGCGCAAAGCCGGTTGCCAAGCTTTGGGCCCGCGGCGTGGAGACAGATGAAGCCCTAGGGAAGGCCCAGCCGTAGACGAGCTGACCGCTGCAGGTACCAAGCAACAACGCCTCTCCACCTGCTTGTCCAGGGCGCTCCCGGCCTGGGGCGTAGAGCACGTAAGCCGCACCGCCACGCCACATGACCGACAGCCAGTGCGCCGCTGCCCTCCCACCCCAGCTTTGTCCGTCCGTCCGCCCATCGTGCAGCACGGCGACCCAAGGGCGGAGCGGTACCGCCTTCCGCCGCCACGCCGAAGGGGACACCCTAGCAAGGCAGCCCGAGCTGCCATCCCCCTCCCCGAAGGGGCCCAGCAGGCAGCAGCGAACGGAAAGGCCGGATCTAGACGGCAGCGGCCGCGCTGACGTCATTATCCGGGCCCTCCGCGCGGTTCGCCCGGCGGGTCACAATGGGGCCCCCTCGAGCCCAACCGACATGAAACGGCCGCACGCGCTCACACGAGCCGCCGTTATCGTTATCCGTCCCCCTTCTCCCCCACCCCCCCCTCCGCCGCCTTCCTCGTGCGCCCTCTCTCCCTCCCTCGCCGCACACGTAGGGGCAGGGGGGTGGGCTGCCGGCGGGCCGCGGCCTGGGCCTCTCCGCTGCGGTGTGAGTGACAGCCCCGAGGGGTGGGGGGGCGACGGGGGCGGGGAGCGCGTCACGCCGTTCGTGTGGCGGAGCCGCTGCCGCCGCGTTAGGCCGGGACCTTGCAGCGCGAGTCGGACGCGGAAGGCTCTGTCGGGGCCGCCATCTTGCCCAGGGCCCCACCAGACAGAGGTCCGCTGCCACCGCCGGGAGCGCGAGAAGCCGCCGCCGCGTCTTGCCTCGCTCCCTCCCTTCTTCTCCCCACCTCCACCTTCCCCTCCCCCTCCCAGACGCACGGAGCCGTAAGCGCAGAGCGCTTCAGCCGCTCGGGCCGGCCTCTCCGCTGCCACCTTCCTTCCTGCCTGCCTGCCCCCGCGCGCCGCGGACGTTGCCGCCCAGCCGAGACCCGGGTCCCGGCGATAGGAGCGCGGTGTGTGTGCGCGCCCCCTCCCCCGCGTGCGCCCCGCTCCCTGGACGGGGCGGAGCGCGCAGGCCCCGGCCAAGCCCCAGCCGGAGCCGAAGCCCAGGGCCGCCGGGCAGGAGCTGGTGACGCAGGAAAAACGCCCCGGCGGTGCCGCCGGCGCCGGAGAAACCGAAGCGGCCGGGTCCGGGCGCTGAAGCGCGGACAGCGTTGGAAGCTTCGCCCTCCCGCTTCCCGTCGCAGTACACGGTGTCTGCCTGGGGGGTGTGTGTGGGGGAAACCGGGGAAGCGGAGCCGCCCCCTCAGACAGCCGGCTGCACGTCCGGGATCGCTGGGCCTGGCATGAGACTCTGCCCTGCTGGCCGCCTGGGATGAGGCAGTCCTCGGCCGCGCTCCTTCGGCAGTACCAAGGAGGGCACCGGGCCGTCGCAGCAGCAGCCGCGGGACAAGGGGAAGCCGTGTGGGGGTGAGTGGCAGAGCGCCGTGCCCGGGCGGGGCCGGGGGCCAGATTCGGGCCGAGGCCGGGATTCGGCGAAGCGGAGCGGCTGCGTGAGGGAAGCTGTTGGTGCTGCAGCCGGCGGCCGCTGCCGAACGGAACGGACGGAGGCGCTCCCTGGGGATGGGGCTCCCCGGGTCGGGGTGTGGGGCGGCGGGGAGGAAGGGCCGAATCGGGCCCCGCGGGGCGGAGAGCGGGGGCTTGGGGGGTGTGAGGGTAATGGGCGGAGGGTGGCGGCGGCAGCGCCTCCCTCGCAGCCCTAGGCATGTGGCCCTGCATCGCTGGTGTTTTGGAGGGCAAGGGAAAATGGCTGACGGCTTCTCATCCTCTCCCGGCTGCCGGTGGGTGGAAGTGCTCCGCCGCCCCTCGGGGGGCTCTGCCAGGCGCTGGGCGGCCCCTCCCGCCGTCCACCCTGGTGCTGCCGGGCGAGGAGGACCCGATGGCTGCCCGCAGCACTGCACCCAGCTTTGCCTCTTCTGGTTCTCTTTTCCCTTCTCACCGAACGCCATTACTGAGGTGGAGTGATTGGAGCCGTGTAGGCCCGGGCGACGCCTGGAAATAAGGCCCTGCCGAGACGCTTTTCCTTACAGTCTCAATGAAAACCACCAGCACTAGCTCGTTCACGCCCGGTGTAAACAGTATTAACGCGTAGGCCACTCCTCTGGTCTCGGCTTCCAGCAACCCTATTTCGATGCACAAAAAGCATTTGTGGCTTTTTGCATCTTCTTCCTCTTGTTCGCCCTGATGTACCTCCTCGAAGTTATGCCTTGGAGCTTGTTTGTTGCGATTTATTTTATACCCCCCTCCGCTTGTCCGTGGTGTGCGGTAGGGAGGGAGGAGGAGTTGCGTGCAGTTCGGCCACGGTTATTCTCTGTTAACTGTCTTGAAGAAAACGGAGGGATTTCACCAGTTGGATTGGTTGTTGGGGTTTTTTATTTGTTGGGAATCGCTATTAATTTGTGCTAGCCCACTTTGTGTGGCATTGTTTTTATGCAGAGAGAGCATGTGAAAATTATTCTGTTGTTAAGCGATTTTATACTCAAGCATCTAAAAATGTCGAGGTAGTTTTTAAGATGCCATATTTTATTTTCAAGTTCCTCTATTGAAATCCAGTTGAGTATTTTGAAGATGTACAGTAACACACAAGACACAGCTGTACGAGGGAAAAAAATCTTTCAGAAAAGAATTGTTCTATTTAAATGTTCAAAAGACTCCCTTTCTCACTGTAGACATACAGTGTCTGTCTCGGCTGTCTTCATGTTGTCTGTACAACTTGATTTATATTCACAATTCCGCAGTTGTATTCAAATCACTGGGTGTTTGTATCAGCCCAGAGGAGACCCTCTGAAGTTACGGGCCCAAAGCTAGTGCAAGGCCCCCTTTTGCTGACCTAGTTGCAGAACTGGGGCCTGTATTCTTAAAAAGTTGAATTTAGATGTTATTATGCAGTGTTAAGTATAGTGGTGGCAACACATGTTATGACAGAAGGACTAGGTAAGCTGTGTTTTTTTCATGAGGCTTCTCAAATGCCTGACAAACAGATATTAAAATTACTGTGTTTAGGAAGGGTATTTGGAAGACTGGCCTTTATTAATTATGGAATTGAAAGGGTGCCTCTAGTAGGTCTAGTAGGAAGGATTTATGGGTTGCTAAAATCTGTAGATAGCTGACTTTTTTCTTGATATTTCAGTTTTACTTTGAGGTATTGGCAAAACTTCTCACGATAAATGTTCCTGAGCAAGTGACATTTATTTCAGCAAAACGTAAGTCATACATGAGCATGTTGGCATGTTTGTTTGGTTTTGGTTTTTTGTTGTTGTTGTTTTTTTTTTTTACAATGCTTTTGATTCTTTGAGTTGAAGTGATGTTTATTCTTTGAACCAAGAAAGTAGAGTGGCTAAAATTAAGAATTTTGAGGAAGCATGTAAAATACATGTATTGATTATTCTGTTGCAATACCCTGGACAATGGTGATGCTTAGTGATAGCTTTGAGTGAAAAGCATAAACAATCATAAAGCTGCAGTGGAAGAAACTCAAGTATCAGCATGGGTTTTTTTCTGGAGGTGAGGAGATGGGGAGAGGAATTTAGCAAAAAAATAAATGTAAGATTGTATCACAGTAACTATTTCTTTCTCTCCAGTATATTTTGTGCTTTCCTGGCATGTAGGTTTTTTTTAATGATATTTCTTTTGAGTAGCTCCTGTCTTAGTCTTTCCAGGCTGCTGCTTCATGTCTTGCAGAACTTGCCCTTGTGGCAATAATTCTGCCCATTGAAATGACAGGAAGACTACATCTGGAGGTGGTAATCCTGAGGATAGTGGCATCAAAACTGTTTACTCTTTCTGTATCTGTGGAATATTGTCTTACATAAACTTAGATAAACATTTCCCACATTGCGGTGCATTTGTACTCAGAAATAGACAACTGCAGATACTGTCTGTTCTAAAGACACACTTTGAGGTTTATGGGTTTTATTAATATTCTGGATTTCTTACAAGTGAGGCATGGGGTAAACACAAATAGTGGATTAGTGTCTGTTTAAAAAAAATCAGCCTTTTAAGAAAGTAATGGTACATGTAATACCTTTGTTCTAAGACATTTTGTATTTAAAATTGAAATTACTTTAGGTTTCACAGTATGAATAGAACTTTGGGTAAAAAGGATAGGAATTCAGTTACTAGTTTGAAAACATAACTGTTAAATGGCTTTAAAGTTATGTTTCTGCCAGGTGCGTACTGAAGATACGTAAAGTTCCATGGGAAATATTTGTGTCCTTCCTGCTCCTTTAGAAATAAGATCAGAACTTATTTCAGGTATTTGAATGGCAAGCACTTTTGTGTTAGACATTTCTCTGAGTGTGTGTGTATATGTGTATATACATTTATTTATTCCAGAAATACTGTTTTTTATATCCTGAGAGATCTAAAAGCTGTAGGTATGTTCTGAAAACGTCCCGAACAGGATAGCCTCATTTCTGAAGTAAATGAATCAAGTGTCCCTTACTATTTTTCACTTAAAGCATGATTTATTCTTTTTTTTCTCAAAAAAAAAAAACCCAACAAAAACACAGCAAGCCAAATCCCCAAAACTATTAAACTTTTTTTCTTGTAATCATAGACATTGTTTAATTGAACCAGTAGTCTTGCTTTTCCAGCACTTGCAGAGACCAGTGTCAGGTGATTGTCTGAAGCTGTAAGAAACGTTGCTGTTTTTTCTGTTCTCTTGAAAAGTTGTACATGTGAGGGCTTTTGTGTCCTTTAGAAAATTGCTTTCTCGATGTTATCATTAGTATTACTCTGAATGTGGGGACATGGTTTCTCTTGTTCCTGGTCTCTTAAAGTTTTTCTTGTGACATGGATATGTCTCCTCTTGAAACTCTTTGTAGTTGCATCCAGTTTTATTACCCGTATCACCCTTTTTTAAAAGTCTCAAGCTGTAGTCAAAGGTAAGTTTTGAGAACACAGCTTGATAATGTCTGTCCTTTGTTGTAGTACCTTCCCTTTGCAAAGCTAGCAATGCTGTGTGTACTTGCTGTAGCCTTATGTCATACAAGATGCTTATGGTATATAAATACTCTTTCTATTTTTTTTTTTACATACCTGAGCTTTTTTATGCGTGCTGTCTCCTTGACACAAACCCAATGAAAAAAAAAGAACGAAAAATTAATCTATACTGTACTACTGTACCTGCCCTGCTATACCACAGTCTTGTTATTCCATTTTTTTTAAGGGGTTCTCAACTCTGCAATATCTAGTAGTGATGAATGTTAGTTGCCTAGCTGTCTTGCCAAGCAGTTGGTTATGTTTAGAAAGAGCAGTTTGGTAAACTTTTGTATTGCAGAATGGTAGTTAAACAGTCTTTCCATGGCAGAGGTGAGGGGTGCAGAGGGGGTCTTTCATAAGTATATGGTTATGTGCAGTAAGACTTGATTCTTGATTTTTTTTTCTGCTTGTAAAGTTTGAGCTGCTTTGGATTTGTGTGTTAGAAAAAGGCAGTGATGTTAAAGTTCTCTCACTCTTACGAAGAATTAGTTTTATAATGAGTTGAGGTATCTTTTTGAAAGTTATGTTGTATTGGCTGTCTGTTACACTTCAGGTTGTAGCATGATTTAAGAATATTGTTTAAAGAGGTTCTCCCTGTACTTCATGACAGAACTGTGTTTTGACTTAGATCTTCTTGTTCAGAGTCTTGAATAGATAGTGGCAGAAAGCCATTCTGTTGTGACTTGACATCCTCAAATGTCAGCTACTACATTTCTGAGACATTACAGTGTCCACTTGAGCCCGTTGGTGCATTGAGCACTTTCTGTAGATCTGGTTTAGTAAAATCATTTAAGATACTGAGTGTTGGTAAGGTTAAGGGGAGCTGTTAAGAACTTTCTCCACAGTAGAGAGGAGAAGTAAGAGAGACAAGGTCCTAAAGTGGCCGCTTGTGACTTAATGTAAAGTCTTTTTGCTGGGTTTTTCCTTCTCAAAGGAGCTTAACAGCACAGCCAGTTCCTTTTGCATTTTCTGTTGTGAATTTTCTGATACTCCATTTTATAAGAAGCCATTAGTTACTCATTTTATTTTGACAGTTGATTTCAGTCTGCTTGATATCAGAGCTTTTTGGTTGCCAGCTGTTGACATGTTTTCAAATAAAAATTAAAATGGTGAGAATAAATGCCATTTGGATACAGGTGTGTTCACAGGCTGCTTTCTAATGTAAACTTTACTGATGTATGGTTTTCTTAAAGGATTAGTTAATACTAACTGTGAGAATGATTGCTTGCTTTTGTTTAACATTTTTGTGTTAGTACAGCTTCAGAAGAGGTCCATGGGATGAGGATTTAAAATCTAGTTATGTTTTGAATGCTAGTATATTAAACTTTTTTCATTAAGTTAAAATGAAGCCTGCTTTAGAAGTAGTGGATAGCTATCAGTAATGTTATTGTGGGAAACTTGTCTGTAGCATCCTTCATTTGCTTATAAAACCAGTATGTAGCCCTTTTTTGTGATTCAGTTATACATGTAACTGGCAACAGAAAAATGTGTTTTTCTTGCATATAGATCTTTGCATGGGCATCTTAGCAAATCATATTGTTTGGTAGTTAGTGTTTAGTCATGAATTCACTCTTAAGTAAGGAATGATGCAATGTGGTATTCCCTTACGATGTACATTTGTGAATGGAAAACTCACAGAAGAAACCTTTTTTCCAATTTCTTTTTTGTAGAAGGCAAGACACAAGCATGTGACTCCTTAATGTTTGCTCATGTTCTCTTTTCCTTCCTGCTATAAATTGTAAAAGTCTTTTCCAGTGTTTTTATTTAACAGAAGTGTTCAAATGGGTGCTTCAAAATAATAAGTAGTACTTTGAGGGAATTTCAAGACTAATGTTTCATTAAGTTTTCACGTAAACTACCCAAAACTCAAGTAATAGAAAACTGTGCCTAGAAGAGCCTTTGTTTAAGACAAGCAATGCGTTGTGGTTTTTTTTTTGTAGCAGCTGAATGGTAACATGGAATAACTCTAAACTGTACATTATAAATTCCATAGACTTCAATCCTTAGGTCACTTTAGTACTGCTTAACCTTTTCTGTTGCTTCAGCTGGACGAGGTGTGAAGAGGAAAGGGTAGTGTTTTGTGTTTGGGTGGTCTTAGCTATCATGCTCTGAAATTGTGAAAGAAGGAGGAGATTGTTCAGAAACGTGTTCAGTAAACAAAAAAGTGATGTGTGCCAGGTGGAATCCCTCTGTTACCAGACAGGCTTTTTTGATTGGAGGGGAGTGTCCTTGCTGGCCCTGTGGTGTGGGATAGTGGTGACAGGCCTGTATTGGTTGTGGGTGGAATTTCAGTTTTCCTGTCCAGAAATGAAAATTGATAGAAGGAGAAGTCTATTGCTTTTCTAATACAAGATGAGAATGAATATTGTTGTCAAAATCTGCTGTCATCTCAGTAAATGAGCCTTGCATCTTTGGTGTTCAATTTTTCTGCTGTCTTGGCAGTTGAGTACTTCAGTATGTTTCTGAAGAAGTTTCAGCAGAACAAGTCCATGAATTTGAAAGTTAAATAAGAAAGGTGGGTCTACTTAGCTTAATTTTTAGGTAAGTAGGTTGGTAAAAGACCAAAATTTTGATAATCTAAAAGCTTAAACTATAGTTTAAACTATATTATGTATTAAACTTTGTATGCTTCTAATTTAGAAATAAAATGTTGGTTTTTTGTGTATTTCTGATGTTCCCTTCTAATGCATTTTCCTGAATCCTTTAGATTTTCTTTTTATTTTTGTAAATTGTTACGTAAATTCTCCGGACCTTGAAGGTGCACACTCCAGTGATTTGTTCTACAGTTTCAAGACTCCAGTTTTGCATAGCCCTCCATGTGCCTTGACCTGTCTTTCAGACAGTGCTTTATTAATCACAGTGGGACCTTAAAATCCCATGTGCTTTTTCTGACTGTTTTTAGTTGTGTGTGTATATAAACACATGCACACAGACACATGAGCACACGCATTCATGCAATGGAACATTTTCTTGAGTTGATGTACTGACTTTTTTTTTCCCCTAGGTGAGGTAGTAATGTCAAATTTCTTAAGTGCTTTATAGCTCTCTTGCTGTGTCTGAGTTTCTTCATGATAGTTCTGGTAATTAGACAGATAACCTGCAGGTTGTCCGAGAATTTTTAATGTTCTTTTTCTTGTACCAATTTGGGCAGATTGCTATGGCTGACAGTTTGCAACGTGTCTAGTGAAGATGTAACTTAAAACGTGAGTTCCCCCTTACAGTATTTGAGAAACCATTAATTCCTTTCACTTCCATGTTTTAGGATTGGGAAAACAGTTTTTTTAGTTCTTTAATTTTTTATATATATATGTAAAATGAAAAGCTTTATAGTTAAATGAAAAGCTTAATTTTTGTCAGTGGCAGTGGATGCAGAAAGGTAGCGCTGCTATGCTGTGTTAGTGGTAGTGAAACCTTGCTGTAAGATAATGTGTCTTCAGCCATGGAAAAACCCCATGTGATCAGTATCAGCCCCTGGTTAGCAGGTGTAAGACAAAGTTTTTCTCTGCTCTGTCCAAAGATTTTTCACCAGATGTCAGGATGCATTGCTAAACCCTCCTTAATGAATTTCCCGTTTCTTCATATCTTTTCCCTGATCTTGAAATGAATTTTTAGAACCAGTAGCAAATTTGGTGCCTGGAGGTAGCTAGATGAGGATAGTGAATGACCATGTTGTTACTTTAGTTTTGTTGCTGGCAAGCAGTAGCCAAGATGAGTTTAATTTGGAGATTCACATGCGCTGGTCTGATTGATCCTTAATTGTTACTTCAGAAGATCATCTTTTTCTAAAATTTAAATTATACTTGATACTTGGTATGCTGTTTGTTTATATGCTTGTATTTAGTTACATGTGAGTATCACACAGGAACTTTTAGCAGTTAAATATGTTATCTAGACCAGCAGGAAGTAACTAATAGTTCAAAGCAGAGAATTGGAATCTCTCCTATGAGAGCTACTTCATGCTTTTAAGTATGTGCTTAGACTATGCTACACCTAAGCTATAGTTTGGGTGGTTTTCAGTGTTGATGACCCATTGTAGTTCTTCACAGTAGTTCACACTTAAAATGCATACAAACCCTTTAGTTTAACTTTTGATTATTCCAACAGCAAACTTTTGCTTTATGTGTGAGTTTATTACTGTATGTCATTTAAATTCTAAATGACAGTTGTCCACTAGAATTCTTTTTTCCATATCTTTTTAATATAATAAGATTCTCTAATGCATTTGGCAAAGTTCTCAGAACTTGTGTGCTGGAGGTGAGGGATGGGAGGAAGAAGCCTTGACAACAGCGTTGATGTTTAAGTAGTTCAGATGCAGTGGGTTTTTTTTATCTATAGGAATTATGAAGACATTATTGGGGTACTTTTCTATAGATATAAACCCCTTTTTTGCTTCTTTCACAAGCTCTTAAGATAGTTTCGTATTTTTTTTAAGAAACTTTCTCTTAATAAGAAATGAACATTTTTTTTGTTTAATACTTTTGTAGTTTGTTCCTACTTGCATGCTTGGTCTTGTGGTGTTAGCCTGCTTTAAAGAAGTGCTGTGGTGAGATTTTATTGATCTGATGAAATGATTGTCTATGCATTTACCTTTTTTCTTCCTGAATATCTTGTTTAATTCAGTCTGTGATTTATTGTGCCGTTCTTCCTTGAAAATGTTACTTAAAATTCAGAGTGCCCAGTTGTTTTAGTGGGTATCTTCCGTTGTACTTTTTTTTTTTTTTTCTTCTCTTGTATTTCCAGATAGCTAATGCTTCTGAACAGCTAATGGTTTGTTTCACCAAAATTGGTGAGGTTAGTTGTATACTTTGCAAAGACTATATTGCTGGAAGAAAACGTCTTCTTTACGGATGAAAACTTGTCACTGGGTGTATATAATCAGTTGGGCTCTTTTTCTGTGCTGAATTTGTGAATATGAGGTTCATGTTTGAGGTACCTGATTTTTGCTCAGATGCTTGATAAATACAAGAACAAAATTTGGTTTTCCCACCTATAGTACATACTATTTCATCAGGACTTGGGGGTTGTAGTATTTAAGTGGATTCCTCAGCAGAACTAAAAGCTTGATTTTTTTTAAAATGCTTCCATTATTCATTTTTCATTTGAATTATCAGATGGCTCAGTTACTTAAAAAATGCTTGTGTTGAAAAGCAGATGCTGTAAAGAAACGTGTAAAAAATGTACAAGTCATGATCTATTCAAGCATTTTACCTCCTAAAGGGAGATATTTTCACTTGGGTAACTTAAGAAGATTCCTTTAAGCTTACATAAAAGTAGAAAAGGGGGAAATACAAGAATGAAACTTGTTATTAAACTAGTGGGGTTTCCCCTCCCCTCTTAATTATGAACTTTTCCTCTCATTGGATCTTTGACTCATTCAGCCTAGATGATGGATTAAATTGGATTATCATTCAGTATTTTATCTTTAGAATTCATGCTGTAAATGCGTGTGTTACACTGATCTGAATCTCATACCGAGTGGAATTACTACTCTGTTAATAAACTTGAGAGGTGCTTTTCACTCCCAGTTTGTGCGTTTCACGAACATTAATATATTGTTTCTTACACCACTCTGTGAATTAAAACGCTTGTGTTGTCTTTTGTTTTACTGATGAAGAATTGGGGCATAGAGGCTGTGAACTTCAAAAGTACCTCCTGTCATAACTTCTCAATGAATTTGTGTTAGATGTTTAAGGCGTTAGGCACAGTTTATGTTGGCTTAAGTTGCTTTTATGCTCCCTTGCTCTTCTTCAGTTTTACCTTGATCTCAGTACCCAGAAAAATGAGAGGAGGATGAAGAGGTTAATCTGAGAAATCTGTGATTTCTCCAGCACTGTATATGAAAAAGACACAGAATTCACTTCTCAGGGGTCCTATATTGCTGCTTTATAACCTGCACATTTCCCTTTGACTTCCGCAGTTCTGTTTCTTTTCTTGTAAAACATCATCTAACTTCTGCAACAAATAAGGTATGGACAGTTTTTCTTCCTGGTGCCTCAGTTGATTACTGTTTGCCCAGGGGACTTAGTTTGATGGAAATGAACTTTCATTTGATGGAAATGAAATTACAGGGGAAACCAGATTATTCTGAAAATCCCTAATTATGTAGGAGAAAAATGACAAATTCAGCCTTTGACAAATTTAGAGAGCAAGTTCTGTCTCTGTCTCTCGCACAGGCACAAACTTTTGTTACGTGAAAATTTATTTTGGTAAGTAGTAGTAAGACATTGACTGTCACAGTGGATACAGCTGTTGCTTGCACTCAGGCGCTCATACTGTGTCATCTCTAATTCCAGTGTTTTGACCTGGATCTCCAGATAATAAAGCAGTCCTGTGTACAGTTTCATAACTGTGGCCTGTTTTTTTTTATTCGAGGTTTGTTTGGGTTTTTTTTCTGGTTAGCCGAAATGGAATTTTTGCCAGTTTCTAAGTTCTGCATCATCTGCATTGCCTGCTTTAGTTTTGTCACTGATTTATGTGCTTGTGATCACATTATTTCAAGTGTTACTGCTAAACTAACTTTCCCATCTTACTGTGATCAATTAAGTATTCCAGTGGCTTTATCATAATTCCTAGGGTAAAGACAATTTTTTGCTTTCTTAGACTTCTCACTCTTAGTCTTACTTGCTCTGGCTGCTTAGTATTTCTTTCAATGACTGAACTTAACAATATTAATGAACTGACATTCCTGGAATTTTATCAACTCTTAAACAGCTTTATCTATGTGCATTTTCCTGTGATATCCATTATACTTGAGAAGAATTTCAGACTTTATGACACTTCTGTGTCATCAGGACTCATCTCTAGTCTAATGTATGTGAACCTTGGTTGCTGTTATAGCTAAATATGTGCTATATAACTGTAATTGCCTATATTCAGTTTCCTTCCTTTTTCTTCTTTCAGGGTGTTTTTCATTATAGATTTGCACTGGTGCTAAAAGTTGTTTTTATCCATGGTTATATATTCCTCCTGTTTCTCATACCATTGTTAATGTTCATATGGCATGTGATACAGCTGAAAACTAAAATGATTTTCATTCCTTTCCCTCATGTACCTTTCAGCCAGATGGGTTTCTTGATCTGGCTAACTGTGCGGCAATGCAATGGCTAATATTAGTGGTAAGAGGGTGGTTAGGATGAAAGTGAGCAAGACTGCCCTCCTTCTCTTCTTGTGACAGTGGAGACCCGGTTTCAAACAGACCATGAAGCTGTATCTTCAGCTAAGGCTTGTCCACATGCAGAACTACAATGAAATTTCTGTCCCAAAATTTATCCGGGTATAATACGCTTACTGGGGTATAAAGTTGCTATTTCTCACTGACATTCCAACAACGGAAGCAGAAGAGATCCACATACACACTGTGATGGCAAAACTACCTTCTGAGTGTTCTATCACTGTGATTTTTTGCTAGTTTAAGCGCTGTCCCTAAAAGGAAAGTTCCAACATTTGTCTTGGCTCTCTTAGCCTGTTGGTGGATTCAGTGGTATTTTTATAGTCTATTTTGTATACTGGAAGGAGGTGCTCTTTAGCAAGAAGGTTTGTGTGGTGGGTTGTGTTTTTTTAATGTTGATTTTTTTTTTATTTTTTTTTTTTTTAATTTCAGGCAGAGCTGCAACAGAGTTTTTAAACCCTTTCTTAGTCCTTAGGATGTGGCAATAGTTGATCATTGTCTCCTGTGTTTCTTAATAAAGGTTACGGCGTGCTTTTTGATAGGTTTTGTAGGTACAGGAGTATTGTGTTTCTTGGACAGTGGAGTCACTTTTTAGTTCTGCAGGGGAGTAGTAGTGTAGTAGAAATAATTATCCTGTTTCCAACTCTTCTTTCTAGGGTCTTCCATACTTATTCCTATTCAATTTCCTCTGCTATTTACCTTTTTGCATTTCTATACAGTCTTTATTGTGTTCGCTGAGGAGCATTAAGACAGAAGACAAAATTGCTGTTCCTGTTGCCACTTTTTATTTCTCTGCAGAGAGGCCAGGATTTTTAAAGGTAGTTGTTAGGCAAGTTCTCTGGAGCAGATAGATAATTTTCAGTGTTTCCTTGAGCATTCATTCTGCTTAGGCAAATGGCTTGTATGAGCTTAGTTGGAGTGGAGCACGTTTAAGGCAGACGGTCTTAAAAAAAATTAGCTATCAGCTTATAACACTTCTGGGGAGCTTGTGCAAGCTTGATTTTTCAGAGCAAGTATCTTCCGATTGAAATGGTTGTAAGGCAGCAGGAAATGACAAAATGTTTACTTGCAGTTTCCTAGTATGGAACTGTACACAAGTGTCTAGACTGTGTTAAGCAGTTGGTACGCTGAAAACTAGTTGGAAGTTTGTGGAAGTTTGCTAAACACTTAGCAGAAGCTTATTTAAACATGAATTTTAATGCTGACATCACTTTCTTGTGTATTTGAGACATTTTAAATTATGCTTGATGATGATGGTAGTGTTTGAGTTCCTGTGCTTTCTGATTGAAGATTACATGAAAAGCAGAGTTGGGGAGAAAAAAAAAAAAAAAAAAGATTAAATTGAAGCTAGTACAGTAATGGAAATGCTTAGATTATTTGAATTTAAAGCACTTCAAAATATCTCAGAATTTCACAAAGTTACTTCTGTCATGTTCCAAGAATGTAAAATGCTTCCAACTTAATATCTGGGTTAGATGCTGTATCATGCTTTTTTTATTTGCAGCTAACCAAGCAATAAGCTGTGTTAATTTTATATTTTGAGGGAAAACTTCTGTAATGTATGACAGTGTCACAGGGAATTTGGAGTTTAGACTAATAGTAATAATTATTAATTAGTTAAATAATAATTTTCTTTAGTGTAATGTTTAGCATAGTTTAGAGAAGTCATTAAATTCTCCATAGTAAACATGAAGGGAATCAGAAGGGGCTAGGCTAATTTTTGCAGGCTAACTTAAAGTTCACTTTTCTAACAGAAGCTTTATAGTAAAATTGTGGTGGTGGCATTGAGTACTGCGCGCTCCAGTGATACATCAGGTGCTGTGCCTAAGCATGATTTAACAAAGAGTAACACAAGGAAAATGTAGAAATAACATTCTAGTGTTATCCACAATTCATTGGCTGAATGGATTTAGACAGTATTTCAAATATTTATAGTGCTGAGTTTTGCAAAACCTTAAGTATACTTTAAATAATTGCGTGTTTTAAAGCCACAAGTGGAATGAACCTGGAAGATACCATTATGTTCTCCTTTAGATACTAGAGAAAGAATGAAGGTAGCAAAAGCTATTCAGCACCTACCAGTAGCCTGGTAGCATCCATGAACCTTGTCAGAAATAACAGAAGCCGCAATATATTTATGTATCTCAGGAAAAAACAAGACTAGGGATGCCACTGAACATGAGAAGTTATGGTTTGGACGTGTGTATGTTTTGGTGGGATCTTCCACGGATGGAACGTTGAAGTGTTATTTCCATTTTTGCTTTGTTCCCCAGGAAGAGTTGAAGTGAGTAGTATTAAATTGCTCCAGTGTAGAGGATCAAAGGGAGCGTTTTGATTTAAACGTTTTTCATGAAGTTTTTAGGTTTTTGTCAGCAGTTAATGTTCTGTATAATCCTTAGGCAGTTGGACTAGATGGTCATTGTAGGTCCCTCCCAGCTAAAAAATAATTATATTTTAATATTCTGTTCATTGGAGGAGGAGGCAGATACTTCGTAGTTTTAGCTTCATCATTCCTGCCTACAAAATTGTTCTGAAAGAATCTGAGATTTCTTTCTGAGCCCTGCAGCAAAAGAACACAACTTCGAGGGAAGTTTCAAAGGTCAGTGGAGCTGGAGGAAAAAGGTTCGTAATAATTACTTAGGATTTGAGTCCAGCTCCCAAAGAGAAGTGAGATACTTTGTGGAAGCTTTTTGGTATTTGCAAAACTCATGTTCTTCTCCTGTTAACCTAGGACCCTGTTTAGAGAGAAATTACAGAATCTGATGCAACCTAAAATAACAATAAAAACTTTCTTCGTAAGTCTTAGGATGAAAGTTCTTGATGTGTATCAAGGTTTCATGGCTACCTTCACAATATCAGGTGCAAAGCTCAAAGCTTTGATCATGAAAGAAGAAAGGAACATCCATTCCTGAAGATAGAATTTTGAAGAAGCTTCTAAAGTGGTTAAGGAACTGGAGGTTTCAGTTGGAGGAAAAAAAAAGTCTGTGTAGATGCATCAGTATCTTGTTTATTTTTGTCAATCCAAATGCGAATATTGCAGACTTCTTAGGGCAAGTCTAAGCAAAATGGGGGAAAAAACATGCTTTGCTGTGAAATGATGTGATGCCCAAGCACAAACAAAATCAAGTAGGCTTGAGCTACTGCAAAACAGAATATTGACGGTATTAATCTCTCAAAAATGTAACAAAAGTGACATGGCTTTTTAAAAAACAAAATTTTTGGCCTTGTTTTAATTTGCTTTAATACTTTAAAAAGTAGTGCTCAACAGAAAGACCTATATGTAGTAGATCATTTTCTTAGGTTAGTGGGATTACATGGAAGGTTACGTGTTAACAAAATCAGATATGATTTTTTTTTTTTTTTAACTGGCTTCTACAAGGTGATGTTGCACTTCTTGGGTCATATGAATTGATTTTCTTGCTGAGTTACTGCTTTTAAAAAAATGGACTTTGGTAAAAATGGTATTTATTGCTCTTTCTCTGGCATGATTGAACTCCTTTTAAGAGCCTTCTGATGAAGTGCTTTTTTGGCTTTGTTTTTCAATGCTGAAGACTTACTGGTATTCTTTCTTGTGTGTAGCTGGTAATAATTTTTTTAACACCCTCCTGTTATGGATTTTGTTTCTAACCTATTAAAAACCTAGACCTTCCTTCCCATTTAGTTCTGTATTTTGTCTTTGTTTTCATCTGCTGTTTGCTTTAATTTTCAGTGCAAAACCACAACAATGTCATGGTACTTAGTTTCTCAATGTGTTGTTAAGATACAGTTCCTAACCCCTTTCAGTGAGAGAATTGCAATAGATGGAAATACTTCGTATGAAGATTAGTGTTGCTGAATATATCAATCTTTATCCTTTTACACTTTAAAAGTTATGTTTAAAGATGGTTCCTGTGCATGAGCATTATTTTTAATTGGATGTGTAGCTATATATAGTTTGTAGTGGTATCAGCTGGTTTTCTTAGCACTGAGTGCTATTTCAAACAGCCAATAAATATTTTCTTGCTTGACTAGCCGAAGATTTGCAAACCACACATTTTATATGTATTGGTTCTGTTCTTGGAAGTCTACAAATTAAAAATTCTTAACATGAAATAATATCTTCCTGTATTTATGACTTCAGGCTTCAGAACTGAAAAGGAAATACTATGTCATGTGTGTACCTCTTCTGAAAAGCTGTAGGGAAAAGGCAGATCCTCACTGCTTTTTCAGATTTTGTATATGTGCGTCATTGGCAATTACTGTTTTTTGAAAAGGTTGGTTACAAATACAGTTTGTCTAGTACTGGCTTCTCAGTTCTTTTTCTTCTTTGATAGACCCCAAAGTTGAAGAGAGTAGAACTAGCACTCTTAAAAAGACATCTTTATTCCTCTATTGCAAGGGAATAAAATAAATAGCAGTCAGAAATGCCAGAATTAGGCTACTTTGGAAGTAGATAGCCTCTGGTGTTCTATCCTGTTTTCAGTCTTGTAATGGGTTCAGGTATTTGATTCAGCATGTTGCACTCTCTTCTTGCTGGGGCATCCAGTTGGTGTGGAGGATATCTTTTTTGCTACTTACTTTTTCTAGATGTAAAAGACTGTAATTCACAAGTTTCTTATCAGTTCTGCCACAAAAATTATGCGCTTCTTTTAAAAAGACAACAGTTCTGAGGTTTATTTGTACTAACATGCCCCTGGGGTGTTCACATGCAGTTGGTTTCCTAGAATAACCATGCTTCTAGACTTGTTTCCAGATATATGTGAAGCTTTCTACATGTCCTCTCTTGGGGGGGGGGGATTAACCTGATGGTTGGTTATGTCAAGTGCAGATTTTATTGTTCCAAGCTTATAAAATGACCCAGATTACTTTGACATGTTCTCATTGTTTATGGTCCCACTAGCTTGTATGCCACGTGGAAAATTTGTTAGTAATTGCATAGGTTTGTCTGTGTAACTGGTAAAATTGAATAGTATGGGATTGAGAATTCATATGTAAAGGGTTTAGCTAGGAATATTGTCCTGTTTGTTGAAATTGTGTTAATAATTCTGGTTTCGATCAGTGGAGGCTTGTGGGTTTTTTTGTTGTTTTTGCTTTTTACATTATTTACTTCCATTTAACTAGACAGATACGTAAAAATTGCAGTACAGAAATTCAGGTGGTCTCGTAAAATCTTTCACATTGATGACAAAGTATTGATTTAATATTATTTATGACTGTAGGAATTTGCACGTGTGGCTATGAGTTTCACTAAAGAGTTTTTTGTCCAGAGATTGTGGTTTGATTTCTTCTCTCCATTCCGCCTGCACTTCCCCCCTTCCGTTATGCACTATTTTGGACTGTATCCTGTTTTTCAGGATCTAGTAGAAGTTATGTCTGTAGATTTCTCTGGGTTCTTGATTGTCGTAAAACTTGAGTGCAGCTTCTCTTTCTCGTTTTAAAATATTTAATTTTTTTAATGTATTACATTATAAATATTGGGAACTGAGGTTTTTTGTTATGACACTGATGCATCTTTTTTGTTTAGAATCAGAGCAGAAATACTAATATCATGGTAGAAGAGACTGAGATGTTTAACATTTATTCAATGATTTATATGGTGGTTGCTTGGATATTTTTAATGTATTATGAATGTTAATCATGTGTGTATTAGGAAATCCATATTAGATTAAAAAAAAAATAGGGATAATCAATTAGAATAAATTTGAAGGCTGTGTGTTAAACTAATGGCCTGAAGAAAAAGATTCCTTTGGGATACATCAGTCTGTTTTGTTAGTATATTGCAACATGTTTATCCAAAACTAGATTTTAAGTGCAAAAAAAATTAGGTGTTGCTTTTTGCCTGCATTAGTCTGAAACAGTTTTAAAGACATAACTCCACCAGGAAACTGAACCTGTTGCTATCATTGTCTAGCTGCTTTCAGAACTACTGCTGTTATAATTAAACAAAAGAGAAAAATTTCAGTGTCAGTACAGTAGTGTAGTTTGTGTCTCCTCATATGAGGAATGTGAATTGGAAAGAATTGTGCGCATCCTCATGTAGGGAAAATGAGTATTCCTGTGTAAACTTAGGTGTCTGGTCTGTTGTCTCTTTCAGACTTTGTAATTCATCCCATTCTGTACATTCCCAAAGCTTTTCATTCCACTTTTATAGCGTGCTTTGGCAACTAGTAGGAAGCCATTGATATGTCAGTGCTCAGAATTTTTTTAATTACCTCTGTTCCTTAGTGCTTTGCTGTAAAAATCCATGTCTTGCTGAGAAAAGCCTTCATTACTCAGATTAAATTAAGCCTGTATTTTTTTGCTACCCATAATACTGAGAATGTATTTTGATTTTCTCCATTGACTTTTGAGCATCCAGTAATGCTCTTTCTAGCAGAAAAGCATAGCAGTCATGTTGAACATAGAATCATAGAATAGTTAGGTTTGGAAAGGACCTTAAGATAATCTAGTTCCAACTCCCCTGCCATGGGCAGGGACACCTCACACTAAACCGTCTCACCCAAGACTCCATCCAACCTGGCCTTGAGCACTGCCACGGATAGAGCATTAGCAACTTCCCTGGGCAACCCATTCCAGTGCCTCACCACTCTCACAGTAAAGAACTTCCTCCTTATGTCTAACCTAAACTTCCTCTGTTTAAGTTTGAACCCATTACCCCTTGTCCCCTGTCAGTACAGTACCTAATGACGAGTCCCTCCGTCTAGGCCCCCATCAGATACTGGAAGGACATGAAGTAACATTGGAAGTCAATTATCCCTTTTAAAAATGAAGTAAGAATGAATCTTTTTAAAAAATCTTAATAATGTCACATCTTTCAATTTTTGGCGTTTGGATTAATGCTTTAAGGAAGAAACAGGGTTCTTAAAGTGTTCTGGACAGTAAACTTTGCTACAGAGCTTGGAGACGTGTAAGTATTACATCCATTTTAGAAATGAATGAATGGCTTGAAATGTTTAATATATCCATGACCAAACTAGATTGAGAGCATTTAGTCAGTCTTCAGTACAAACTTTAGACCTACTGTTTTCCTGGAGTAATGTAAAGTAGACAAGATATAATAATAATTACTCCGCAGGTGATAAAGGATCAACTAAAAATGTGTATATTAGTTTTAATCTAGAACATTATTTAAATATTAAACTATGCTTTGTTTTGCTTCTAGTGTTCTGTGTCTGCTTGTAAAGGACTGAGGTTGCAGTTGGACCTGCAGTATCAAAATCCTAATTGACTATATTGCCAACAACATGAGGTTTGGGTTGCAGAATGGCGGCCTCCTGCATAAATGAACTGTAGTATAATTGGAAAAAAGTATAGCATTGTGTTGCTTAGCAGCATGAGATTGAATCTCTGTTTGAAACATGTGCATACTAAAGTTCTTGGATCTGATTTTTTTTTTTTTTTTAATTTTAGTTTTGAGAGTGTTTCCTGTTGTAGCTTTTTCTTTTAATCCAAGGTGAAGGAAAGTCTTGCCCACTTCTTTGCATGTTCATTGTGAATTCAAGAAATAGGCTGCATAGTAAGTGAAAGTTTTAGTTCAAAACACTCAAGCAGTTTTTAAAATAGATTTCAGCGTTTTCCAGATAGAAGTGACACTGAGTTTGCTTTTCTTAGTTTAGTGCATGCATTTACTGATTTTTTATTTTTTTATTTTTTTTTTCATTCACTTGACTTAAAGTCATCAAATAAGTTTGTTGGGAAAGACCTTTAAGATCATCAATTTCAACCATTACCCCAAGACTGCCAAGAGCACCACTAAACTATATTCCCGAGGGCCTCATCGGCACAGTGTTTCCACCACTTCCCTAGGCAGCCTGTTCCAATACCTGATTACCTGCTCTGTGAAGAAATTTTTCCTAATAGCCAATCTAAACCTCCCCTGTCACAGCTTGAGGCTATTTCCTCTTGTCCTATCGCTAGTTACTTGGGAGAAGAGACCAGCCCTCACCTCACTGCAACATCCTTTCAGGTAGTTGTGGAGAGTGGTAAGGTTCCCCCTGAACCTTCTCTTCTCCAGGCTAAACAACCCCAGTTCCCTCAGCTGTTCCTCATAAGGCTTATTCTCTAGACCCTTCACCAGCTTTGTTGTTCTTCCCTGGACCCACTCCAGCACTTCAATATCTCTCTTGTGTTGAGAGGCTCAGAACTCAACACACTTATTTGAGGTGCAGCCTCACCAGTGGGGATGATCACTTTCTTGGTCCTGCTGGCCACACTATTTCTGATACAGATACTTTATTCTTGCTTTTTGGAAAGTCTGGTTTGTTTTACTGTTGTGACCTGAATTCTGATCTCCTAGCATAAAACCTCACATTATCTACCTACTTACCAGTGCTTTGAATGTATTTGCTTACTCACTTGGAAACAAAAATTCAACTAATACAATTGCAGGGGCTGTAAATTCTACATCCCTTCTCCTCCTGTCATTGAGATATGTTGAATATAATTGAGGATACAGTTTCATGTACCCACTGAAGGTTCCTGGAAGTGAAGGTCTGGTCATACTGGATGAGACGCTCAGTCTTGCTCAGTGCTTTGGCCATGACAGAGACCTGGAACGTATGCCTAGGGAAAAGCATGGCAGCAAGGGCACAGCTCACTTCAGGGAACACCATTCATTGACTTACCATCTGCTGCTTTTGTATGTAAGGCATTGACTGTTTGGTTTCTTGGTGCTGTATCTTTGATGTTCTCTGTCATGTAAGCAAAGCACTTTGCCTTCAAAATAGGAACTGCAGTTGACTTTCCTGTTTGGTAGCCAGAACTAAGTGTATGATCTGAAGACTTGACCTCTTGTTACATTATCTGTGAAAAAACATCATGTACCTTAAGTAACCAGTGGTACACTATCTAACCATTACATGCCTCGACAGTTATTGGCAAGTAAATGTTTTTTAGAGAAAGACGCTTGTTGCTGCTGTCCAGTTCCCTTTCAAGGGCTGACCTTCATTTATTATTGCCTTGAAGTAAGACAGTAAGTCTCTAATCAGGTAATATCCATAATTTGTTGCTCAAGGAGGAGGAGGCATCATTGCATAAAGCTACCATTTTCTGCAGCATTTCCGTCCAGACTTCAGCGTAGAATGCTGTGTAGCTGGTACTTGAAGATATGAATCCATGCAGATGACTCCTTTGAGACCAAATTTATGGTGGTGATAGTTGTGGTCTTTCTGCCTTGTCTTTCACCTGACAATATGCGGTGATGCTTTCTTTTGGAAGTTCACTTTCCATGCTTTTATTGCACAGAACATGCAGTAAACAGTAAAATTCCCATGAATGGTAGGTGTAGAAGCATCTTGTACAAAGGAGAGTCACATACTGTTTAGAAGATGTATCTTAGCTAAACTAAGTCTCAACACTAAGCTTTGAAGTTAAGAAATAATCCTGAAAGACCTCAAGTATGTTGCAGGACCTCCCTCTATTGTGTTATATGATACTGGGGGCAAATTAATTCTGTGTTTTCATGGATGTTTCCAGTGTTCCAGAAACTCATGCTGCCAAGTGTGTTAACTTCAGATATATGATGCGGAAAGGTAAACCAAAAAGGTTGCTTGAATTAACCTGTTTTTCAGTGAGAACAGTTTTAGTTCTGTTCAGTCAGAGCAGCAACAATTGCAGTTACTCAGAATCTGTCTTTTACTGTTATCATGTAGAAATTTCTTGCTTTGAAATAACATGTTGGAACCTGATGCAGTTAAGTCTCATGTACATTCACCTCTTTACTAGGAGAAGGAATCTAAATTAATTGTCTTTGTAATATAAACTATTTGAACTAACGTTTTCTCTGATTGCTGCTTATTAGGTGTTTTCTAAACATTGAAAGTTAGACACTTCTTGCTCTACTGAATAGTAGCTTAATGACAAGTTTTACATTAATCTTTGAATGCATTTCAGTTTCAGTGCATGTCAGTGTTAACGAGTGAATTGCTGAGACCACCAGTTTTCTATTCCAATTACATAAATAATTTTCTCTTCCTGAAAGACTTAAGGCACAGAGAAGAAAGAAAATGATAAATGCGTGGGGGTGTGCATAGATGTAACTACTGAATTAGGTCAGTGTTACAGTTTTGGGGGAGGTATTTCTAGATGAGAAGGCGTTTGGGTTAAAATAAAGGAATAGAGCAGAAGGTTAGATTCCCAAGTCTAGAATTTTTAGACTAAAATCAAGGCATAACCATTGAGATGAGTCGGTATTTGGATTTTAAGAAGGCAGTTCCCAGAGTCCTGCATGAAACAGATCTGTGATATCTTTCAACCTAAAATTTGTATTGCTGCCGTCAAAATTTTTTGCCGTGCAGCATTTAGGGTGAAAAAGCACATCTTCTGTGAGATCCCATTAAGATATGAATGTTCTTCTGTAAATAATGCTTAGTAATTTTTTTTTCTTAGCATAGTTGTATGATCCTACCACTGCAGTCCATAATGTAGAGTCCCTCCCCAGCATCCCTGTAGGCCCCTTTTAGATACCGGAAGGCTGCTATGAGGTCTCCATGCAGCTTTCTCTCCTCCAGGTTGAACAGCCCCAACTGTCTCAGCACCTCCCACATGAAGACAGGCTGAGAAAGTTGGGGCTGTTCAGCCTGGAGAAGAGAAGGCTGCGTGGAGACCTC
>WYDI02027142.1:0-37514 GCA_009867235.2 Psittacus erithacus | reverse complement strand
TGGTGTCATCGGCAAACTTGCTGAGGGCACACTCAATCCCACTGTCCATGTCACTGACAAAGATGTTGAACAAGACCAGACCCAACACTGATCCCTGAGGGACAATACTTGTTACTGGTCTCCAGCTGGACACTGAGCCATTGACCACAACTCTTTGCGTGCGGCCATCCAGCCAGTTCTTTAGCAAGAAGACCACGAGGATGATCAGGGGACTGGAGAACCTCCCCTATGAAGATAGGCTGAGAAAATTGGGGCTGTTCAGCCTGGAGAAGAGAAGGCTGCGTGAAGACCTCACAGCCGCCTTCCAGTATCTGAAAGGGGGCTATAGGGACACTGGGGAAGGACTCCCCATTAGGGACTGTAGTGATAGGACAAAGCATAATGGGTTCAAACTTAAACAGGGGAAGTTCAGGTTAGACATAAGGAGGAAGTTCTTTAATGTAAGGGTGGTGAGGCACGGGAATGGGTTGCCCAGGGAAGTTGTGAATGCTCCATCCCTGGCGGTGTTCAAGGCCGGGTTGGACAGAGCCCTGGGTGCCATGGTTTAGTGTGAGGCGTCCCTGCCCATGGCAGGGGGGTTGGAACTGAATGATCTTAAGGTTCTTTCCAACCCTAACTATTCTGACTGTATGATCACTTTTCAGCCGATGAGGATGTCCACAGCAGACAGCAACAACAGAGCATTTTGGTACAGCTCCCACACCAATTGCATTTACAGCCTACATCGAAAATGAAATCGGACCAGGGAGATTCACCACCTCCCTTCTATTGTGCACAATCTCAAAATAAGATGGGTATTGATTTTGTCTTTAATGTCAGACAAAACTTCAGACCATGCCAGCCTCCTATGCAAGAGAGGCCCAAACAATCAGTTTCCTAACTGCTAGAAATATAGCTACCTTGCTACGAAACAGGCTTCTCTCACAGCAGGTTTTCAGCACTGCTGGAGAAGGTGAGATTTGCTGTACTTGTGTCCAGAAAGGCATGAAATATGTTAGATTAGATGTGGGATATGAAATCTGAAAGTTGGCCCAACATAATATGACCATGATCATGACCCCAGCCCAATCCTAAATGGCAGCACATGCACATGCCTGAAATAACTCCCTCCAGTGGTTTGAATGAACAGAAAAGTGAAAGCAGAGAGAAGCTCCCCTTATTCCAAAGTGCTATGAATAGACTCAAGTCTTAGCATGTTCTTCAGAACTTTTCCCCTCCTCAGAACTGACCTTCGCATTGAAGCATCAGGGCAATTTGGAAGGGCTACTGGAGACAAGCTATTAAATCAATTGAAGGCACATGCTACTGAATGAAGCACACAAGGTTTCACCCTCCCCCACCTTCCCACCCTACAATTTACAGGCAGTGTTTCACTGTACAAGGTGCCAGAGTGAAGCCACAAAGAAATCTTATAGGATAAAGAGAAGGAATAAATAGTTAAAGAGGGTCAGTTTTCCCTGCTTATCCCTTATCAATAGTCAAGCTGTAAGTTAAGGAGATGCATCCTTAACCTGCAGAGTTGACTGCTAGATCTTTTCCATTCTGAATTCTAGTGTAATTATTACATGAACCTATCCCTGAACATCATAGATTCTACTTGGGAGTCATCACTTAAGACTGCTTTGCCTTTTAGTGACCTTGCAGTCACTTCTTGCTGTGCTTGCAGGAAATAACATGAAGTAGATGATCAATAGTCTGACAAATTGGTGACATTGCTATGGATTTGGTACTGTTCTCGTATAATGCAATGCAGATAAGGCAAATCAACAAAAATCCCCTCATTATTCTTAAGTACATTCAATTCCAGTTTGAGTTTATTTTTTCCCCTCAGCTTAGCTTCACCAGTCAGCATTTTTTATAATAAGGAACAGTTAGTGGCTGATGAGCTACTTAAAGGCTGCCTATGGAGCTCAGCGGTTTTGGCAAGAAAAGGGTTTGGACACTGCTTGGCAAAGGCCTGATTTGAACACCACCACCAAGAAAAAAAAAAATAAAAGGCTGAAGTTGCACATCCTGTTTATTTATACTTTATTCCCAGACAAAAGAGAAAAAGTGAGTTATTTCTTTTCGTTATTTTTAGGATGAAATGGGAGTTGACTGGCTATAAAACATAGAGCAGAAAGATACTTCAGACACCTCTAACTGAAGACAATAAAGAAGTCTGCAACACAAGAGCACCTTCTTTGTTCCTGTGGGAGGTCTGACTGGCTGTGCAAGTCTGGGGGGCAGATTAAACCCCAGATTTCCATAGATGGACTATTTGCACATGCAATTCCACAAAAAACCCTTAAACATATGATGGTGCCCTCCCACCCTGCCTTCACCACTGGAATCAGTGCACGGAGTTTACAGCACAGAAGCTGTATTTTTGCTGACAATGCAAAACTGGGAGGAGTGGTTGACACCCCAGAGTGCCATCATTCAGAAGGATCTACACTGGCTGGAGAGATGGGCAGAGAGGAACCTTGTGAAATTCAACAAAGGCAAGTGCAGAGTCCTGCACCTGGGGAGGAATAACCCCACGTACCAGTACAGGCTGGGGGCTGACCTGCTGGAAAGCAGTTCTGTGGAGAAGGACCTGGGGGTTCTGGTGAACAACAAGTTGTCCCTGAGCCAGCAATGTGCCCTTGTGGCCAAAAAGGACAATGGACTGTTTTGGGAAGAGCATTGCCAGTAGGTCAGGTAATCCGCCCTTTTTCCTCAGCCCTGGTGAAGCCTCACCTGGAGTACTGTATCCAGCTCTGGGTTCTCCAGTACCAGATAGTTATGGCGCTCCTGAAACAAGTCCAGCAAAGGGCTACTAGAATGATTAAGGGTCTGGAGCATCTCTCATATGAGGAAAAACTAAGGAAGCTGGGCCTGTTCAGCATAGAGCACAGAAGGCTCAGGGAGGATGTGACCAAGGTGTGTGTGACCTGAAAGGAGACTCTTCTCAGTGGTGCCAGGTGTCAGGACAAGAGGCAGTGGCCATAAACTAAAACACAGGAAGCTTCACCTGAACATGAGGAAAAACATCTTTACTGTGAAGGTGACTGAGAATTAGAATAGTTTGCCCAGAGAGGCTGTGGGGTCTCCTTCCCTTCAGATATTCAAGGGCCATCTGGACACAGTGCTGAGTAGTGTGCTTTAGACGGCCCTGCCTGAGCCGGGAAGCTGGGCTAGATCACCTCCAGTGGTCCCTTCCAGCCTCAACCACTCTGTGATTCTCACAAATTTTCCACCTCCCTAATAAGTAGATCTCCTCCAAGTAATTCCAAACTCCTGCAGCTTGCTTTCTTCTCCCACCCCCCAGTATTCCATCCTGTACTCAGGATTAAAGGTGAATTTAAACCTGCAATATTTATTAACATTTCTGATTAAGCTTACCTAGGACAGTGGCAAAGCTTCAAGATAAGCAACTGGATTCAAACTCTGAATTCCTCTTAAGTGGAATATATTCGTGTGTATTTATAGGCACTATATCAATTTTATCTGATGATTTATAGAAATCATATCTGAGTCATCTCTGCAGAACTCAAGAGTCAGCATCTATGTTATCAGCTTTGAACCTGCAAAATAAGGACAGCTGAGTCAGTAGGGTCAGCACTTGCAAAGCAGATTGCCAAGATGCTCAGTTTCCAGCATGGCAGCAATTTAGTAGGTCTGCTTCTTCCTAACTTTAGCCAAGACACCTACAACATTACACGATTTTATAGCCACCAAACAATTTCTGGCAATCATCAGTCAGAGAATGGCTGCCCCAAAGGAACAGAATTCCAAGTATTTTCTGTTACGGAGGAGCAAGCGCCTTTTTCCACATCAGCAGCTTTTCACTCAAGTTCAAAGTAATTTCTAAACACTTTCCATATGCACCAATTGCTGAGAAAGAGGCAAGCTGTACTCTAAGCCTTCACTTCACCACTCCGTTGTTCAAGTCATATCAGAAACTACTTGCACTGTTACAGGATGCAAACATGCAAAATGTACTTTCACCCTCACTTAGACCCTGCAGAGGTCAGTTTCTAAGGAAGCAGTGTTAACCGGTACCATTATCACATAATTACACAGAACACAATAATCTGAAGCTCTGGAAAAATTCCAAATACCAACAGACAACCCTGCAAATAGGAAAAAAACAGAGGCAGATGTCCCTTGCAGCAACGGGCCCTGCAGTACCACAACCATTTCAATGGACTGCATGAATTTAAACACTATAGGCTTGTCTTGGTGCCAGTTTTTGCCACCTCCACCAACCAAAAGCCTGAGGCTTGACCTCCTACCATTCTGACCAGATCCACAAGCTGGGACAAGGGCCCATGTCAGAGCTGTGCAGGGACTGCTGCTGGGAAAGGGACAGCTGAATGTCAATGGCTTGGAAGAAAAGATAAAATGGTTATCCCTGACAACAGGCTTTAAACCAACTTCCATCTTCTCTACATGCACACCTTGCTTGATTTGTTTCCAAATAAGACTCGTTCCAATACAGGACAGAAGCACACTCCAAGGGGTAATTCCAGTTAAACATCCCTAGATGGCCAGCTAGCCAAGTAAACCAAGGAATACAACACATCTAACACAGAAGCAGCTTTCAACAGAGTTTAAGAGGAATGAATTTCAGAGCATACCTGTTCAAAATAGAGGAGACGGAGCAGTTCAATGAGAGGTCTAAGTTATGCACCTCTTTCAATTTCAGGTACAACAGTACCATGGCAAAGGCGTCAGGCAGTCTCAGAGTAGAACAGTTACTCAACACTAGCCTGCGGTAATCACCAAGGAGAAGAATGAAGCTGTGCAAAGCCAGAGCTGCTTAGATCTATCCATAACAAAGAGGAAAGGTGCGTCAACACAACCTGACAACTACAGAAACTACTGACAAGAACAAACGATACAAGAACAGACACCGGATCTCCACAGACTGCCAGAAGAGGATGGTTACATACAGATGAACAGACTATAGACTACACCCAGGTCAGTGCTATCTGGCAGGAGTCAAGGAAGGTTCACACATCAAGAAAATCTCACCACTGCCATAAAAGGAATGGAATTAATGGCCACCAGGATGAAGACCATAGCTTTGTGAAAGGTCAAACACAGGCTTCCTGCCAAGCAATGGACCCTGCCCCCTAAGTGACACCAACAGCATCAAACAAAGCTTCCCACTACTCTTTCTCCACTGTAACAAGCCCCAGGTCCCGTGGGGTTCTTAACCCAAAAGGCAAATTGATACATGAGATGACACCTCACGACATCCCAGGTCAGCTAAACTTGTGCTAGCCACCAACATGAAATAAGAAGAGGACACCCTCTTCACAGTGTTGCTGCTTGGCCCAGCGACCCTAGAAGCATTTAGTTCCTTCTCGGTCCTCTTGCACTACTGAGACCACACAGGTAAAATAACAGCACAGACTAAAATGAAGGACAGGAAATGGCAGCTTTTCTCATTTCACCTTAAATCACATTGCTCTTCTATACTGGCCCAAGAAAAGTCTTGTTTGGGTTTTGTGCTTAATTCTCCTGCCACATTATGGTAACCACCTGAATTCACTGCAGTCAGTACCTGCAGGCTCAGAGTTGCGAATGTGTCCACCTGAAGGACATCCTTGACCTTCAGGATTGTTTGCCACAGCACAATGTGCTTTGCACTAGCGCTTACACATACAGTAAGCACCATAATTTGGGTATTTACTGAGTATGTGCCTATTCAGAAGAATGTTTTGCTTACCCAGCAAAGCACCTTTATGAAAGTATCCTGAAGGACAACAAATTCATTTGGTTCCTGCCTAAACCAGCAAGTGCTTCTGCAGGCCGTGGTCCCTGCAGAAAGAAGAGCAGCAGAGAGCAGACTGTGAGCACCAGGTACCCCACTGGACACTGGCAGCCCTTAGAAATGACAGCTTGAATGGCCATTAGAAGTAAACAAAAGTACAATGCATGGCTTTTAAAAGTATCAGCACAGCTAAACAACAAAGGCGGAGACAGTGTGCCAGTTTGTGTTCTCTTCTTATCTAGTCTTAGCAAGAGGCAGGGAAGTGAATTAGGTGAGAGTTTTATTCCAAGAGCCTCTTAATGTTGCTTTCAAATACTGGAGGAAACATAAGCAGAGATACTTTCAGACATGTTGAGGAACTTTCATCTGACTCAAACTCTTCTAGTATGAATTACCTAACCAGACTGATCACACTGAACTTCTGAACGGGCTTGGTAGAATTGTGAGAGGCAGCAGATTAGATTTCCTAGGTTCAATTTGGCATTACAATCCATAACAGCATTCCCAGACATTAAAACTATGTAGAAAAGAACAGCCCAGCATGCATAAACTTTTCTTATGTATTTTCATTGACTTTCTCAAAACTGTGGTCTGATAAGTCACAGCAAGCCACAAACACAAATGCTCTTTTGGCAATCCTAGGAGATGCACGGAGCTTTTGCACAAGTGGACATCCAGCCCTCCCAAAACAGATCTGACCACATTAAAACACTTTTCCCATCTGACAATCCATGCATCACCTGGAGGTGGAGGTCACACAATCCTGCCAAAGCATGGACTGTGCAAAGGTGTATTGAGAGCTGCTGAGTGCTGTGCACGTGGCATGCTACAGCAACATAGATAAATATTTACTTCTACTCCGGTCAAGAAGCAGCAGCAAAATCATGATTGCTCAGAGTAATAGTTTTGTTCTTGAGGAACTATCCTCAGTTCAAAGAAACCAGGTAATTCCTGGCTTTACTTTTATATTCTTTATAGACATGAAGAATTGCTATGAAGAACCCTAGGTATCAGAACTGGAAGAAACATTAAGTTGAGAGTACCTCCGTGCAGGCACTGAAATAGAAACAATACATAACCCATGCAAGTATCAAGTCTAGTTATTTATCTTCAAAACCCACATTTTCAGAAGCTGCATCCATGCTCTAGGCTGTAAAAACAGACAGGTTCCCCAGAATAACAAGTTCTGTCTATTTTAGATAATGGTTTATCAAACTAGATTGTGTCTGCATCCTCACAGGATATCCCCAGATCTCCTCCAATCTACCTTATCCAGAAAAATTCTGACTCCCAATAGTAAAATGCATGTTTCCTGACTGGTTCAACTCAGGAGGCCTGAGACTTCACTTCGGTAACTGCCCAAAGAAACAAAAAAATGCCTCTGCAAACCAGAGAGGCTGCAGGAAGGAAATATGGGTCACAAATTCAGCGGCATCAGTGGGGACACAGAATGTAATTCCAGGCTTCTGCCTTATTCCACTGTAAATTCTTTTCATCAACTAAATCTAGAGTGCAATGATAGAAGACAGACAGTGAGAGAGAAGTCAGGGCTGAAAGACCATGTGCCACAGAAGAACATCATGCCATGTCTGCCTGGCAAGCCTGGGTTTCCTTTATCATCCAGACACACCGTCTACCTTCCCCTCCTACATGGCTATGAAGCGATGGAAAATATTGAACGCACCACTGTAATTAGAGAGCATGTGATGGAGTTATCTCCACCATGACTGGTCTGTGGAGACACAAAGTAGACCTTCAGCACAAAGACTGACTACTCTACTTAGAAAAAGCATACCACTAAAGAAAGACACACACTCAATTCCTTCTTTATGCACCAGAAAGGCTCACAGCATCTAAATAATTCATATAAATCCTCCATCACTGTGTGAACAAACCCAGCTATCTTAGTTTCAGCTGTGTGCTCTACTTGGCTATACAGTAGCAGTGTTTCTGTATTCAGGATGCCTGAATTATGAAAAAGACTCAATCAGTGTTGAACCAAAGTCTGTTTCTTTCATCAGTTTCTAATTAATAACTACAGATAAAACAGATGGAGAGCAGCTTTTATCTTCATGCTGTGCTGGTCCCTCTCTGGTGAAGACAATAGTAAACAATTACTTTGATAAGCTAACTGAACAGCCAGGGTACACTAGATCTTCTTCCACCAGCAGTCTTCCAATTAGATTAGTAGGACCAAGCACCACCAGAGTGGGCAAGAACACCATCAGCCTAACAGACAATACACATCACACATACTGTCTTCTGGTCACGGACTAATGAGTCCACAGCCCATTTCAGCAGTTATACTGGTTGTGGATGCTTCAAAACAGACATAGAAATAATTTGGGAAAGTGGAAGCTCTTTTAAATAGGCTTTGAGTCAAGTCACTTGCCGAGTCACTGGCAGTAGTGGAGCATGTCTTTTGCTACACCATTGGCTGTTGCTCTTTAGACCACAAGGAGGTGACTAAATAGTTGTCACATTCTTTAACATCTTTCCATCTCATGTTTAGGCATGTTTTCATTTTCATCTGAAAAGTCTGTATGAAACCTGATCCACCAAAACCACAGGTAATGTCTGTCTTCTTCCCTCAGTCTAGGAAGAAAGCTGTGTGACTATCAGCTGAAATCCTGTCACCTAACATATTTAGCAAGTCTACCATCTAAAGATCAACAATGCAGTCTTCGAGAGATGGATTCTTTCAAAGATAATTCTAATTCTGATTCCTGAATGATTTATTTTGTCCTGTTCCAGAATTTCTGATTATGTCACAATATACAGCATCATTATAACACACCAGATTCTAGTCCTGAAGTCCAGTTGGGTTTAAGTTGTTTGATAAGCAGGAACTATTCAGGTTGCAGCCTCCACAGAACACTCCAGCCTTCTCTGAAATTCAGCTTCATCTAAGAATCAACAGTATCCTGCAGCCTACCAGGTTCAGCATCATTTAAAAGTAGCTTAACCACAAGCCTGTTTTGTGCTTGCTGCTCATTAGTGGGTCTGCCTTCCCCTGGAGACCTGGTTACAAACATACACCAAAACCAGCAGTGATTGCTTGACACAATAAAAAAGAACCCTTTGTCCATCCTGCCCTATACATTTTTTTCAGTTTCATAAGTCATTCTCTATGTTGCGCAAAACATCTTCTAGAGGAATCCAAGACAACGGCTTAAATGTGTTACTTTAAGGTACTAACATCTGTGACATTTTGCTGTAATTTCTTTATTACAAATCAGACATCTGCACGCATAAACAGTGGCATTCTGGCCATCTACAGAAGTTAGTGCTCATTAGGAGCTTTTATGAGTAGCTATATGACAGTTACTCAAACTGTTTTTAGCTCCTACCTTCTCATAACCCACACATTTATGCAATAATATTCTTGATGATGCTTTTTTTTTCTGAGAACTTCAGGACATTTCTTTTACTTTTTGCTGCAGTCAAACCATTGCCCACCACAGGAAAAGCAAAACTTTGTGAAGAGATTTCCTATTTTATCCTTTTTCAACAGTAGTAGCATGACTATTTTTTTGGGGGGAAATTAGGGAGGAAACCAAAAAAAACCCTATAAAAAACAACCACCCAGAGTTACCCAGGCAGTAGCTTTACCACTGGCCAAGTTAGTTTCTCAGATTTCAACAAGGTCCCTTCTTTGACTGTGGCTCATATTTTTCAGATGCTGTCCTGAATGCTCAAACTGGCTCCTCACAGGGAGCCAGTCACAGAATCATAGAATGGTTTGGGTTGGAAGGGACCTTAAAGGTCATCCAGTTCCAACCCCTTCCACTAGACCAGATTGCTCAAAGCCCTGTCCAACCAGGCCTTGAACACTGCCAGAGACTGGAGATCCACAAATTCTCTGGGCAACCTGCTCCAGTGTCTCACCACCCTCACAGTAAAGAACACTTCCTAATATCTAATCTAAATCTTCAGTTTAAAGCTATTACTCTTTAGCCTTCCAAGTACTAAGCACTTCGCACTTTCTGAAAACCTGGGACCTTTACTGGTGTGTTGGACTACCAGAGACATCCAAAAAGCACCATTTGTCAAAATGCTGGTCTCCATAGTCTTACACACTCATAAAACTCAGTATGTTTCCTGGTTTCTTAAAAGTGCACTGATTGCTCCCATACTGGTATTGCCCCTGTTTACAATTCACAGTGACGCTTACTAAACTGTATTACTCTTTTTACAAAGAATTCAACAGATTAAAAATTCTACACAAAATTTGACAGATTAAAATGATTTGTATCTCACTTCCCTCTCCTTGAGGGATGGCATGCTTGCCAGTTCAGCACAACAGTTTTAATAATTCACCTAACAGTATAATCCCGTACTGGTAATGTTAGAAAACAAAAGAAAGGCTTGTGCTTTCCAGAAGAGATTCTCTATGAGCTGAACATACACGGCAGAGCCAAACCATCTCCGCAAACACCTTAAATGCTTTAAGACAGTCACATTTCTTATTTGCTTCCCAAATTCAAGGAAGTATCCAGGATGCCAGGAGAAAACCTACTAGATCTCTTTAAGTGAAGCAGTAAACTCACGACATTTTTAAGACATCTGAAATCCTATGTTAGGACTTCCAAAGGCAAAATTATTTAAGCCATTAGTGGAACGAAGAAAAGAAAGAAAAGAAAAAAGGAAAGAAAAACCCCACTAACCTCAGTGCACAATTTGTCTAATCCTGAGCCTTCATACTGCAGGGTACTGACTATTTTGGCATGCTCTTGCCAAAGAAGAAGAGCAATGGGAGGAAAATTGATTTGCTCTGTCACACACAATGAAGCAACTGCTCATCTTGGGCAGTCACATTTTATTATCCTTTATCAAAGCGGAACACTGCGTTTTCAGCATGAAGAAAACCTTCACACTCCACTTTAAAGAGCCCATAGACTTGGTCTTTGGTAGTCATGTGCTTGAGTGTTCAGTTTAAGCCATGAAAGGACAATATGGAAGGCGATTAAGGCATTTTGGAAATCAAAAAGCATCTCCTCTCTGATATAAGATAGATTAACATAATGTTTCAGGTTCACACTATGATGTCTAACAGTGTTTGCATTTGAGGAGGACAAAGTAAGGGCAATTCAGTCCTCAGAGGGAATTTTCTTCTATGGCTATCTACAAGACTGGGATCTGGGCTAACACCACACCACAAAAATATCTCAATTGCAAACTCACTTTAGGATGCACTGCTCCCTTAAAAGTCCATGGGAATCCGGTACCTAAAGATTCTGAGCATGTGGATACAAGTACCATTTAGAGAGCTTCCTCCCTCCCCATTTTTATTCATTCTCTTTCTGCTGTTTATTCTTTTTACATCAATCTCAGTGCTTCACCATAGGCAGCAGACAGGTATCACAGGCCCTCCACTAGGCAATACAGTGATGCAGCTCAATAAGACCCAGCAGAGTGTAATTCAGAGTATGTTACCCATTGTAAAGCATAGCAGGGGCAACATCAGGTATCACTTTTTGCATGAGGAAAAGATCAGGGAATTGTCTCATGCCTTCCTAACATGCAATATGCACAAAGGACTTGTATCAGACACACAAGATTAAGTCCACTGAGACCTTAAGGTTGACGAAACCTTAAGTTACAAGTTCTCCCTCATACAACTTACAGATTATGCAAATAATTGAGGTCCCACTTTGAGGCATCCCCATCCCACCCCTCCCAGAGCCCAACTCTCAGAACACACTGACCACACTGGGCTATGCCCTCATCTTTCACAGAACCAGGATTTCCCCTAGGGAAGTCAAGCCCTGCAATAAGATTTGGTGGCAGGATAACTGGGAGCCCAGGACCACAGTTCTAGTGGCAGTAATGAGATGCGAGAGAAAGTACTGAACCTTTCCTCCCCCCACTCTAAACAGGACCTTAAAAATTCTTCTTCAGAAATAATCTTACTGAAGACTTCCTGGCTTGGTCACCTGGAAAGGGGAAGTGGTTCCCACTTGGAACAAGGTGTCTATTTCTCATATCCCTCATCTTGCTTCCAAATGGGAACAGACTGTGCTGCTCCAGCCTAACATCTCCAACTTTGCAAGGCACCACCGTCCCAATGCTAATCTGGGAGGTGCAAACGTATTGTCAAATGCATTCATTGCTTCTTCAGTCCATGGCTTTTCTGCTCCTTCTGGATGCATCCACCACCCAGCCCAATGGGATTTCACCAAACTACAGGAGCAGAACCCAAGCTTCAGTGCCTAAAGCCTTCTCTGCTGCTGAAATGCTGTACAAATATAATCTGCACAAGCTGCAAAATAACCCAACTGCTGCACCATGCCAGATCAGATACATTCATCTACCACGGCCACACACAAGCAGCAGCCCTGCTTCCAACAAACCTCTGACCAGCAGAGTAACGTTTCCCTTTGTTTTAGGCAAAGCAAACAAAACAAATGCATGCCACTTACAAATATCTCTTTCCTTCAGCAAAGCCTGGGGAAATACTGAGGCTCCTGCTTGCTCAGCGCATGCAGTGCTAGCAATGGCATACATGGCCCCATGAGAGCACAGAAATGCAAGGGAATTCACAGAAACCTTCTCAAACCCAGCTGTTAGGAAGCGTTTGCTAGCACATACAACTCCACACCGTCAGCTCAGCGACAGATCTCCTGTAGCACCCTGAACATACCACAGACTTGTATGATGAGGCCCAGAGCTTTGCTGACAGCTGGAAAGAGCTCAGGGGGAGGAAGAAAGACAGGAGAGGATGGCGAGCTGGCGCTGGTCCTTGACACCATCTGGGGCTATGAAGAAAGCACCAATTGCCCTGCCATATGGGGCACTCTTAAAAATGTTAAGCCTTGAAACAACCGGCAGTTCTACCCCACTGCAGGACTCTGCTATCTGCAAAGGAAAACCCGAGCTGAGAACTGCCCTGGGGAGCAGTGGGGTCCTTGAGGTGAGCTGGGGCCCAACCACCCTCAGAAGCAGCTCCAGCCCATTTTAATTGAATGTCCAGACTAACAGGGAGTCATAAGCGTAAAGAGAGAGTAGGGCTCAAAGCAATGCTGACTTGGCCCTGCTGCTGATGCAGCGAGGAAAGGCAAGGAGCACTCTGCCATGCTGACACGATTTTCACATTTTGGGACCTTCACCAGGTCTCTGCTCTGCCTAAACCCTCTACTGGCAAGCTCTCAATACCCGAAACTGAAGCAGCCTGCCTGGAGTTAACAGAGCCTCTGACCAGCTTAGAGATGGTCTTGGCTGTCACATCTCCTCATTTCAGAATATTTCCATGACATTATTCAGTTATTTCTGCTCTTAACCATGAAAGTAAATATGGGGCTGATCTCATTAAAATCTCCCAGAGACTTTGATGTAATTTTAATATATTACCACACTTGTGTTCCTACAGCTCTCTTGGGCTGAAGTGACACAGTTTTCCGACTGCTCTACCCAAAGCAGCCTGTAACACAAGTTGGCGTGAGTCAGCTTCTCCCTCCGCACAGCTCAGCTAATAGAGGAAGTAAAACAAGGTGATCTCTTTTTAATGTTAGAATTACCAACTAGTCTTCCCTGCTTAATATTCACTATTTCCTCTAGTGGGGAATAAGAACTGTAGGTGCCTTACTCAATATGTAGCTATGCAAGAGTTAAAACCCTGCTAGTGAACTGTTCTTTGACAGCTGCTTGCAGTGCCCTTCTTCTGCACACCTCCTCACAGCCTCTGCAACTCTCAAAAGCATCACAGTCACTCCCTTCCCGCAGAGGAAAAATGGGACCACAGCAAAGTAAGAACAGCCATGCTATTACCTAAGTAAAGGCAACTCTTTTTGGACTAACCCATACCACTTATTTTGGTTGAAAGCAAGTACGACACTGAATGAACACCACTGCTCTTGGGCAACTGAATTCACACCTTCTGCATTCTGTTTTGAACGCTCTGAAACACAACATGGCAATACTATACAACTCCTTCTTCAAAAAACCTGCTGCCAGAAGAAGCCAATTTAAAACACCACTGAGATTTAACTGCTCTGAAAATGCAATTTTCACTTGTCACTTGAATAACATCTACCTTAAAAACAGGATCTTTCTTAAAAGTAAAGACATCCTACAGGTAATACCTAGACCATCCTATACCCCGACAGGACTTTAAGGTAACACACAAAATACAGTTAGGAGATATTCAAAGAATATTTTAAAAAAAAAAAAAAAATAACCACTGGAAAGTGCCATTAGGGAAACAACATTTTTGGGGTGAGTGGGAAACACGAACAAACCCCAAAACAATGGGAAAAGCTGACATGCAGGCTACCTAGCAAAGTTACTCATTGCAGTGACTCCCAGAAAGTGGAGGGGGAGGGCACATTCATAAAATAGTTTGACAGACTGCAAACATCACAATATATGTTTTCTTCTCCAGTTACAAGGACACAAGCGAGAAGTGTTACAGTTGTTCAGTTTACCTGATGTCACATCTCACCAGTCAGCTCAGTGGTTGTCACCGCTGGACATTACCTCCTTCTAATTCAATCCTGTGGCTTGGCAGTGGCCTGTTCTTTAGTTAAGCTGCAGCAGGGAGACTCTGCAGTAACAAGACATTACCTCAGTTTCCTTCTCAGCAAGGACAGTGATCAATACTTTACGATGGAAATTCCTGGCTCACAGCGAGCTTTGTACAGTTGATCTTTGCAGCAGCTCATTTCTGATGCTGTCTCTGATCCTCAGCCCATGTAAGGGCAGCTAAGTGTTATCTATTCCACATTCAAAGAATTTGGGATTATTTACTTGGGCTTCCATCCTGTGATGGGAAGCCAGAACCCTCCACAATGTGCAGATAGAAAATGATTCTAGCCCTGAGGAACTTACTGCTCCTCCTTTTTGGGGGTCTGTGAACAAATACTCAGCAGCATGCTGAGTTCAAGTAGAACAGTTTATAGATGTGAGTGCTCCAAACAAAATCGCAACTGTGCAATAAGGATTACAGGACGCAAAGCAAAACTGTGGGAAGCCAACATCCTGGGACAGACTGCAGGGTCCCAGCACGGGGTGGGGAGCTCAACTGCAATCCCCAATGGCTACAGGAACAACTCTACAGGTGAGGGTTTCACATTCTGATCTGCAGACCTTCTTGCTCTACACAAGAGATAGATTGTCACAACTATAGCAGCTATGTGCAGGGAGAGAAGAGCTGACTACACACATATGTAGAAGAGGAATCATGTAGCCAACAGGTCCTTATACATCTGTTAAATATCCCGGAGCCTTGTCTATTAACACAATCCCATCCATACTATCAAGGATGCAGTGCTATAAGCACCATGTGTGCCATACGCCAAGCACAATCAAGGATGTACTGATCCACAACTATCCTGAGTCTAATACTTTCCTAATGTTGTTTTAGGCACTGATTCAGTTCAAGTCACCTGTGGCTTCTCTACATGTCACTCCTAGCTAGGGCTCCCAAAAGTCTGTGGGGACATGCAAGATCTCTCTGATGTATTAGTAAGATCTCTCTTTTGCTGGCCAAACTCAAGCCAGATCTCTAGTTGGAGAAGACTAAAGCATGATGAAAACTTTGCCCATCTAACTGCATTTACGACAGCACAGATAAGTATCATTCCTGACTAATGTCCCATCACCTCAACCAGACATGAAGTACTAGTAAGAGGCTAATTGCAACCAAACTTAAAAGGTCACTAGTTACTTGCTCTGCATTTAAAAGGACCTCAAATATTTCACAGCATATTGCTATGCCTTCTCCACACAGCCCAGTAATGCAGCAAATGTTAGCCTTGACCCAAGATTTCAGAAACAGGAGGGCTTTTTTGTTGTTGCTGCTGTTGTCTTTAGATAAGGGTTCTTCAAGCAGAGATCATGCAACCTGAAGAAAATGGGCTAACAGTTCTCCCTCATTTCTGAACCAAGTCCTCTGGCTAAATCTCCAGGCCTTTACAGGCGTATTCTCTTAGAATTGTGTGACACAGTGATTTCCTCATGGTAGTATTTTTTTAATAAAAAAATATGGAAGAGAAATTTGTACAAACAGTATGAATCAAACAAGTGCTGCCTGCAGCTCTCAGCCTCTGCAGCCAGCCCAGAAATGCTCAGCAAGCCTTCCTCGAAGCCACCCTCCCAAAGCTTTCTCAGGCTTTAGCCTTTTTTCCTGCCGTGCCCTCCACTTTACCCCACTGCTGCTTTTCTGCTCAGAAAAATACTCACAAAAATAACCAACAAAATCTCTACATATTGCAAGCTGGGGCATGAAGTTGTGGAGAGGAATCCGGTCACCATAAGGCAACTGTTTCCAGAAAAAGAACCAGATTCCTATACTTTAAGACCAAACTGTCTTACTTCCCTCATTTCATCCCTCTTTACCCCTCCAAATGCTCGTAACAGGGCAGGACAAGCAGGTCTGTATACAAAGCTTTGTGATCAAGTTTTCTTCAGCAGCACCAAGGACAAAGAGCTACGAACAAACCACATTTTGCAAAGCTGGGCTCCCTGCTTTGGGGAGGGGGAGAAGCAGGCAGGAACATCTTCTACACATCAATGGAACTGGGCCACAGAAGTCATTGAGCAGTTAGGCAGAACCCTAGGACTGGAGGGCAAGCGCTCATTAACCACTCTGATAACAATCCTCAGAAGTGCAGAATGTGAACAACTCATTACTTCCTACCTGTCTTATTCCAAATCTCCCACGCCCAAGCAACTGATTAACTGACTTGGAAAGGCAAAATCCTCACAAGGCAGGGAATGGGCTGGGGGAGGCACAAATGAGGGAAAAAAATACCCAGATGACTGGAGCCAAGTAGCCTACATGCAGTTGAGATGAAGGTAGAAGTTTTGATTTTGCTTCCATGGATTTTAACAGCAGCAAGAGCCAGGGCTTACTCAATTGGGATTCCTAAAAATAGCACTTGCCTAAGTAACCACACAAGACCACATGGGGCTCTATTTTCCTTAACTAGCTTTTGATCTAATGGAATTCTTCAGTTAAGTAAAAGAAGAAACAGGGTCTTTGTGGTAAAAGCACATGACCAGGAGTTAGGAAAACTGGCTTCTCCTCCACACTGCTACAGATTTGTTTAGTCTTTCATGCAAAACAATGTAGCCCTTAAAGTACCCTTCCATCTCAGACCAAAACCTGCGACTGCATTTAAAAGCTGAAACATCCGTGCCAGCTTTACTCCTTTCCGCAAGCAAGCCAGCCATGCTGCCAGGGCTCAGCACCAGCCACAAGGATCCACAAGCCAATATGAGCCAGATGAGGATCTAAACAGTTAGCCTGGTTGCACTCCACACTGTCATAGCTGCCATGATTGCAACAGGGCTCATGTTAAGAAGAATTGCAGAACATCTCTGTGTATTGCATTTATCCTTCTGCACTGTGTTCTAGCACTGTCCTCTGCACCTCACTTGCCTTACATAGTGAATGAAAATAAACCTCCTTATAGACATGAACATAGTTCATTAAGAACTAGTAAGATGTTTGTCTGTCATCCAAAGATGCTCAAACACCACAGCAAACCAATGACGTTAGTGCACTCAATGCGAGAAAGCAGAGCAGCAGTTCAGCAGGGCTGGAAAGTGCAAGAGCAGAGCGGAAGCGACACATGCTGGTATTTCAAACAGTCAACAAGCAAGTAACCTGGTAAGACCTCTGAGACCTTGACTAGGATAGACAAGCTCTGCCCTGCCAGAACCGGCTGCCTTCCTGAGTTTGCAGAACCCTACCTGCTTCCCACACCCGGGACAAGGCAACAAAGGACTCCCAGCTGAAATCCTTCCTCCCCACCCTGTAACCTGCCACACAGCTTAACACATTCCCAAAAAGCTCCCTTCAAACCTCCACAGCGTGAGGAGATGGGATACCCCATGGGAGTGGGTTTAAGCAGAAGAGACTGAACAGCAAGACACAAACTGGAGCAGACTGTAACTGCAAATTAACCCCTCTCTGGCTGATGGGAAAGTGAGCCAAGCCTAGCGCAGATGGAGGAGACATTTCAGCAGCCCCATTGCAGAGAAGGACGTAACACACCAGACAGTACACTTAAACAATGCAGAACATCCTTTCCAACGCCCGCAGCAAGCCAGCTCCTATCCTAAAGATCTAACACACTTGAGCCCACAAGTGCTTGCCAAGTTGTCAACTTGGCCTTTGATATCACAAAGCTTTGAAACCCCTGCCTTAAAGGCCAACACTTGTTTCTCCACCCATATTTGAAATGCAAGATGCCTGAAAGCTATAGAACTGTTTTAACACCGAATATGCAGGAGTCTACACCGCAGAGCGGACACGTTCGCTAGGAACTGCAGTTGGAAAACTAACAAGTCCCCTACTGCTACAATAACCATAGCTGCGTAACGGAAGACGTGCCAGGGATCGCAGGAAGCTCAAGCCTTCCAGCGCTTTCTGTGATCTCCATGGAGAGACCGGACCAAGGAGCACCTTGTTTAAACCCGTGTTAAATGTCAGGAGAGCAAGGGATGCAGGGCAGGGAGGATAAATCATAGCTTTTTTCTTTAAACAAACCCCAAAACTGCAACCAAGTTGTACACAAAATTGAGGCTTTATGAGTGTTTTTTGCTCCCTTTCAGGGTGGGGGGAGGGGAAGAAAAGTCACTAAAAAGTTATTTCCCCTCTTGTCAACAGAAACCCCATACATCCCAGCCTGCAGCTCAAGCATTACAGCTAAGGGAGGGATGCTTCATGCATTTTTCACCTAGGTTTTCTATTTTACTTCTATTTTCTTTTCAGGGGGTAATGTTGATGTAGTTGTGATTTTCCAAAGTCAGAGGATATCATCTTAGACCCTATGTTTTGAGTTTTCTGCCCTTGACTTCACAGCTCATTGCACTACATCCCCAGTTCTTCAGCACAACATGGAAGACTTCACAGCATCTGCAATGCTGAGACCAAATAATATCCCACAGTCCACTGGCTCCTGCCAGGATGGAGACCCAAGGCACCAGCCCTCAATTTCATAGCCACTGAAGTCATGCTTTCACTCCACACACACCAGAATCATCCACCAACTGCTTAAAATACCCTCTTCCGCAGACACGTACGTAACAGTCGCAGCATGTGTTTCAGTAGGAGCCTGGTCTTCCCACTTTGGCACAGTCATTTAGGAGTTGTAAGACATGCATTAAGGCTGGTCTGATCCAGCCTTTTACAAGCTTTGCATTTCACACTGATGTTATCAGCTAGTAAATCATACACATTGCAAGCAAAAGAATTTTTTATAAGCTTTTCCTATATGCATTCCTCTGAACTGACTGCTCTGGAAACATTAATTGTTTTCTGTCAATCATCTTTCCAATTAAGATCTGCTCCTTCCTTGCTTCCTAATTTTTTCAGTATGTTACACAAAATTTAGTTGCTGACATGTTCAAACAGGGGCAAGAGGAACAATCAGTAGAGATTAAAGAATGCCATGCACCAGCCAACTTCTCAAACAACCGACAAAGGAAACACAAAACATCTTAAAAGGGGAGGTTTACAAAGATGGCAGCTCTTGTATGGTTGTTGGTCCTGAGATCATCATTTCTGTCAGTTGTCACAAGTGTTTTATGGTTGCACATAAAAGAATGACAATGAAATCCCCAAGCACACACACAAAAGAAGAGCCCCAAATGCTATCTCTACTTTTTGTTAATTGAAATCCAAGCAAGACCAATTGCTTCTTATAGGGTCATATTTAATTTCTAGTAAATAGTACTACAGGAGCTCTATTCTAGGTTACACAGGGACAGGATCATCAATAAAACACATGAAGACAAAGTCAATTGTGCCCTTATGGATTAGTTTCATTAACACGAGCATCCTGGGTGTTTTGCAGTCCTTATGTAGAGGCATTTAAAAAGGACTCCAAATAAAGAACTTCTCTGGTCATACACACCTTGGTATAGAGTGTGCTATTTTAGGACAACACTACCTATCGCACAACTCCAGATGAACAGTAAATGAACCACCCGCTCAATCCACAAACAGAGTAGCTAGTGGTAGGTTTTGTTTTAGATAAAGATGCTACTGATTATACATCAGCAAGAAGTCAAGTTGCAAGGCATTAACTAGTATGCTCTCATCTCATTTTCCCACCAGCAACAGGATTCTCACATCCAAGTTTTATTGCTCAATAGCCACAGCTTCTGCCAAAAATCACAAGGGAGCCAGGGGAGGGGATGGCAAATATGAAATGGGACAACAGCTGTCAAGGTAATTTGATAGCAGCAATGGCTTCTTGAACCGGTGGACACTCTTGAGAATGTGAGCCAAGGCCTCCAGGCATCCACAGAAAAGCCAAGTAAGATAAAGAGCTCTGTGAGAGAGCTGATACAGATGTCTGAGACAGAAGAAAGAACAAAGCAAGCCAAGGCCATCTAATTTCTAAGAACTTCAGTTTTCCAAACAACAACAAAAAAATCAGCGCAAGTGTCCAAATGAACCCTCCCAGCCATGAAGACAAACCATCTTTTGTTTGAAAACTGTTTGCAAGTTTTCCCAGTACCCTTTCCAAAAACATCCCAAAACTACAACATCCAAACAGAAAACAGGAATGAAGAATGAGCTGACAGATTAAAGGATTAAGTCAGTAATCTTCTATAGTTTCAAATTTAGCTCAACTTCCACTACCGAGCAGTTACCTCCATTACGAGGCTCACATAAATTAAACTTATGACTACACGTCAAGTCCTAATAGACCAATGTCCACAGCCAAAAGCTTCCTTGCTGTGCCCATAACACAAAATATCTAAAGGAAAGAGTTATCAGTGGAAATGCTGATGATATCCATACTTTTAGTTTAACTGCTCTGCTAAATGAACCATCACTTCAGCAATGACTCATATCCTTTGGTGGAATAGTAAGAAGAAAGCTCATTTGCCTGTGTCTATGTGGCACCTGCTTTACTACCATGAAACAGATCACCAAGACACTCCAAAACCACAGGCAAGCACAAACAGCAAGTCAGGAGCGTGTTAACTGTGACAGGAGCGGCAGAGGGAGGTCAGACGCTTCAGGGATTATTCTCATCAGTAGGTTCTACTCTGTCTTTTTTTTTTTCCTCTTGTTTTTCTAGGATAGCTTAAATTTTCTGTATTTTAAGTCTTTGACCTTCTCCCATGCACTGAACAACTGCAGTTGCCTCATTTTCCCTATCTTTCCAGAGCTTCTGGATTCTCCTAGACCACCCCCATACCCATGCTTGTTTCGTAGGAGTTTGAAGAAGCTGGAAGAAAGAAGAGAAATAACCCAGAAGCAATCACAAACGCTCATAGCTTTGTTCACTTTTACTGTCACCTGCTGCAGACCTGCTATATACCAAGAACCACGATCACTACCAAAATGCACCTAAATGTACATGATGCAGATAAACTGTTTCTTCATGCTGAAGTCAGCACCTGACATGCTGAAGTCAGGACACTAATACAGTCAGTCACTTTCATTAAAACCACCTTATTCTGAGAGGGGAAATAAGAAGCACATGACCATTGGCTTCAAGAGTTTAGTATCAAGTTTTTAAATCAAACTGCAAACCTAGTTTGACATTCAATTTCTCTAGTAAGATCTTCAAACACTACTCAAGTACTGTCCCTAATATAAGAAGTCACTGGCTTGTTCAATTGTGGCTGCAGATTTCCCCACAAGCATTTCAGCTCCTCAACTGACCCTGGAAGGATGATCTATCACTGTTTTTATAAGCAGTTACTAAAAGCTCTTGGCCAACATAAGAGCTTTTGCCTTAAGCACTGGTCCTGCAGCGAGGACATCAGACATGGGAAGAGGAGGGTGGCTTCTGCAGGCCTCCTGACTCCCACGCGTGCACAGAAAGAGAATCTGCAGAATGACTGTCTTGAAGCCAAACAGGTTTAACAGCCCTTCACCATCTCTGAGGCAGAAGGCAATTTGCTTGGTATGTCACAGATAAAAATGTACATGCGTTGGGCTAAGGGTAATGAGACATCTACCCCATGCCACTTCAAAAGGTTAACAACTCAAAAGTTGCGACACTCCCACCTCTTCCTTGCATCCTACCTAGTCCTACCATCCTTCCCTTGTCTCCCTGTTCCAACACAAAATGATTAAAAATTAAGGAAAATTAATATTCTGTGATACTAGAAATCTCTTTCTGTCATTTCTGGTAGTAACTTTTCCAATGGGATTTCTGAATTCACACTTTACTGGAGGACAATGTTCACTCACTCTTTTAGTCAGCTAAGGGAAGAAGGATGCACTAGTCTCTGTCCACCACTTACCCTGCACAAGCCCAACCCCAAGACAGGGATGAGAAAATTGACCATGTCTGCACTGTTCCTGTCACATCCATATTATGCATGGACAAGCAGCAACATTCTCAGTTCCTCCATCCTGTTCCTATCTCCTATAGCAAAGAAAACAATAAAGAATGAGAATGGAGCTAGACAGATCAATATGATCATAACTGTAGCAAAACTCTTCAGCTTTCGTAACACAATGGTGTCCTTGATTCAGAGTCTAACACTGAGCTTCTGCGGTAACAGACACTTTAATCAGACATCGGTCATAAATGGAAGCATGAAGAGATACAGCGATAATCATATCAACAGGACACAGGTTCTTTCAGTTCCGTGTCATGGAGGCAAGTCCAGTCTAGTCCCTGACATGCACATGGGCCCAACAAAGCCATCAGAGCAGTGGCAGAATCCAGTCTCTGCCAGTATACTCAGAAAAAGTAGGACAGAGCAAGACAAGGGGTAACGGGTTCAAACTTAAACAGGAGACGTTTAGATAAGATATAAGGAAGAAATTGTTTACTGTAAGGGTGGTGAGGCACTGGAATAGGCTGCCCAGGGAAGCTGTGAATGCTCCATCCCTGGCGGTGTTCAAGGCCAGGTTGGTCAGAGCCTTGGGTGACATGGTTGAGTGTGAGATGTCCCTGCCCATGGCAGAGGGGGTAGAACTAGGTGATCTTAAGGTCCTTTCCAGTCCTAACTATTCTATGATTCTATGACATACCAGGGAGGCAGCTTGGATCATCCAGGAGCAGGGCTGGTGACAAATAGCAGGTTGGTGGGCTGCTATTCCCCCTTATCACACCATCACACATAGAATAAGGGAGTAAAGCCCAACTAAGCTACCCTTTCAATCCCAAAATTCACCAGCAGCAAAACCAGACTTGGATCTGTATCACTGCATTCCTCTTACAAAACTTGCTCTAGACTCCTTAGAACAGATGGCAATGAGGAACACTCTTGAGTTAGCCTCTGGTGTAACCAACCTGTCCATGGTGCAAGAACAATTTTCCAGCTGTACAAGTAACACAGCTTGAGGCTTTCTGGCTCATGAGGGAGCCCAGTTTTTCAATCGTACTTTGGTTACCACCTTGCTGCTGACAAGAAAAAAGGAGAGCTACTTGCATACTCCCCCTCAAGACAGGGAATTTAAGCAGTAACAGGCATGTACTCAAAGACCTGCCTACTAGGTTTTCAATCCAGCAGAACAGAAAAGCATTTAATTTCATAATCAATCCTAAAGTGGGCATTACTTATAAACTGTCTGAAAACAAAAGTCAAGCAGCACAGGATAAAAGGATAAATGGCACCTCTAACAGTAAGGAAAAAACAACAGGTTAAAACCCCCGTGTCAGTAAGAGGTTAGAAAGCACCCAACAATTAACTTTACAGCAGCAATTTCAGTACCCATAAAGCTACACAGAACAAAGCATTAACCATTGGGGCATTCACCTTAACTATGTCTCCACACAGCCTAGTAGATGGCCTCATCTCAACTCTCGCTTTCTCCTTGTCTCTTCCTGATTTTCCTCCCTTTCTGCCAACAAACTGTGCCAGAAGAACTACATATTGATCTGCAGAATGGAGTGAAACACTAAAAGACATTGATAGCCAAGAACCTCAGGGCAAGAGAAACAAAATCTGAGTCACTGGAATGAAATTTTCAATCCTCAAGCAAAGAGCTAATACATGAAGATTAAACCAAACTCATTATATACTTTAAATTACAGGAGAAAAGCTGAAACCATTCAGTTGATACAATGAAAGGGATCAAAAAAATAGTCCTTGCTCTAGAGCAAAGTAACTGAAGCACAAGCAGAAGGCATCACAGCCAACATGCAACATTGGACAGAGTGAATCCAAAAGATCAAACCCTCCACTTAGTCCTTGCCCAACTCTCAACTCACTTGAAGCAGTTATGCCCTCAATTCCTTGGGTCAATTTTCCATCTTGGAGGAAACAAACACAAAGGAATATGTCCCAATCATCCTTAAAGCCACAGAAAACACTGAGAGATGGTAATTCCCTTTGTTAAAATTGTTCACAAGCATTACCACAGGAAGTTTTTGCTCCCAGGATCTGCATGTTCCCTCTAGCTGTGGGAGGACACATTTAATCACAGCACACACTCATTCCTTGTCACAGCTACCAGTTGCAGCACTGGAGAGGATGGTTAAGATAACCTCATTTGTTAAAAGAGCCTCTTGAGTTTAAAGCACTTCACTCTCACCTGAAAGAATGTCCACTCTGAAGCCTCCTCTGAAAACTGGCAGGACACTGCTGTTTTAGTGCTTTTCAGAGGAAACAGATGTAGATCCAGACTCAGCATAAATGTCACCCAAGTCCCTGAGCCTACTAGCTTCCTTATAGTAGCTCTTTGGTCAGCATCCTCCTATAAGCCTTTCAAGCACTTCTCAAGGTACTGAGCTCTTTTCCGCTGAGCAGAAGGTAGATGCAAGTAGAACACAGGGTACCAAGATGCAGTCTCCAATACCTTCCAAGTGTGTTTTCAGCTAGAGAAGAATTGGATAGCAGGGAGAAATAGCAAACTACAGAGCATTATCAATATTAAATTTGGGAAATAACAAACATGTTAACTTAACTTCTCTACTTTATGCTTGGATTAAGATATTAGAGCTTAGCTATTAGTTCCAGGATGGCTGCATGTCTATCTGAAAAAGATCCCTCCACAAAACCCAATAGTTTAAATGCAAAACCATCAGGAATATAGCTAGACAACTTCCCCCTTTCTGAATATTTTCCTTGGAACTTTTTGGTTGGAGCCTGTGCATTGCATGGGGCGGAGAGGGCTATTACTCTTGGAAGCTATACTCCCAAATTCTTTCCTTCACTGGAAGATGTGAGGTTGACGATTTGCAAAGAAGAAATGTATTAAAGCCCCTTACCATTGGACCATGCTTAAAGACCAGGCAAGCAACAAGTTTAAACCCAGTTTTCCAACCAGGAATCAGAAATTAAAATGTCTTTGACACTCAAATGTATGTGTCTTAACCCCACATCCTTCACCAGTTTGTCTCTCATAAAAAAGAAAGCTTGTTCAAAGATTGCAGCAGAAACAAAAATTCAAAATAGCTGCTCTGGAAAGCAAAACAAAACCATTAACAGAATAGAGCCATTGACATCAGAGCCCTCCTGGTAGACTAGTCATCCTATGCACAGCAGGTGTGCCATGCAGAGAGGAGGAGAAGAAACTGGGATTTCCGTCTGTGGTGCATCACACAGTACAGGGAAACCTTCATCCCCACCCTTAACCCTAAGGGCATTGGAGACAGCAGGAAAAAACAAAGCTCCTGTATTTGCTTGCACATTGGCTGTGCACACTACAACTGCACTCACAGGTTCAAGCCTACAATTGGCATCCAGCAACAGACTGCTGTAGTTCTTGGAGACTGCATCCATTATGCAGGTAATTAAGTTTTTTCACTGCCCTAGCCGCCTTCCTCAAGTTTTAACCTCAGGGGATTCCCACGTTGGGAATCTTCACCCCCCACTGAGTCTGCCTACAGGGTGAGCTGTGCAACTTCTCCCTTTCCAGGTTTGTTGGGACTCTTCAGACAATACAACACAAGCTGGATTAAACCAGTAAGTTACTGCAAAGCAATTCCACATTAGCGATCATAATCCCCCCGGGCCTTGTCAACTGAACAGAAAGACCTACAAAACTGTCAGTCCTGATTGTGACAGAGGCAGGCTCCATCATACAGAAAGGAAATAAAGCTTTAAATGTGTTGTGATCTCTGTAAGGGTCACAGGAAGACACAAATATGCTGGTACAGAAGAACAGAAGCAGGCCTTCCTCTGCAAGTGATACAAGAAAGTCTCTCATTTCTCTTGCAAGTGAGCACTCAAACTTTTAGTAGCTGATGTTGAATCTAAAGTATACTGTACAGGATTTTCACTAAGAGAGAAAACGACAACAATTTTGAGAGGGATTTTGATTTCTCTGGGAAAAATCCCATTCATGTAGCACAAGCAATTCTTCAACACTAAGAATAAAATAAAATACTCCCTGTGAGCAGTGTGAAGTTCTTGAATTTAGCTGCACTAATCAGTGTTTCCAAGCTTAACCACACAAACTAGAGTTTCAAAGGAAGATAAAAGTTATTTCTCATAAGGGCAGGGAACCAGCATGCAACAAAGACCAGACCACATCTGAGGAACAGCATAAATACCATACTACTACAGCCATATAGTCCATACAGAGAGCTACTCACAGGACCACTGCCCCAGCCGCCAGTGAAGCATTCCTTACTCTTCGCCTGTGCTGAAGGAAAAGCAAGACGTAGGCAGCAAGTCTTCATTATATAACTGGTATCTTGAGAGATGCTTCCTTCCCCCCTCCCCACATACTACATCAAGACACTAAAATAAAAGCTGAAGGTCAAAAAGCTTTATCTGTACACATACCTCAGTTACACAGCAGGGGAAGAAACCCACACAAATTCACATAGCAAAACATACCATACTAATTTATCTACCTAAGCAAAAACTTAGTGATGTCCCTTGGACCTCAAGTTAGAGCTGCTGAATAACTCTAATTCATAATATAGGCCTACAATAACTAGTATAAGATTAAACTGAAACCTCTTACTAGATGCCCTGCAACACTGACTGAAATCCCCCATTTGCACTCGCTCTGTATGGGAATTCTAACAGTAAGAGCTGTACTGGCTTCCAAAGAAAGATGTCCCAGGCTCGATAGGAAGAACTAAGTCTGCAGCTTGCCTAAATCCCACTGCCACACTTATTTTTGATGCCAGATTGTAAATTTTTATCAAGAACAAGTTCACACCAGCAAATTTTCTTCCCTTTTTGTAGGAGTCTAGAAATCACTGACAAGCAATTCACAGGCAATAAAAGTGAACAATTGCTCATCCTTGTTCTCACATAACTGCTGCATGGAAAGGGGTCCTGCAGGCTTACTTTGGCCAAGGCTGCACTTTGAACCCCACGATGCAAAGGGCAGGCAGGACAATCTTCTGAACGCCAGAGGTGGAGTACTGGAAAGAAACCAGAAATGGCAAGATCCTTCTTAAAACTCTTTGCTGGCAGCAGAGTACCCAACTAAGGCAGAGTCAGCATTTTGTTGCCCTCATTACCCATGGACAAGTGAGGAAAATAAAGCCTTGTGCACCTCCACAAAGATCAACAGTCACGGATGACTCCTTCATATAACTCAAAGGGATTGCACCACCGGCTTTCATTCATGCTTGCTGCAGGAGAGAACCTCAAGCGAGGAGGAACTCAGTCTTGATGGTGCAGTACACCCTGCAGAGACAACATTACAACACCACTCTCATTTGAAGAGCGGATCCTTTTAGGGCTGCCAGTAAAGAATGGTGTAATCCCAACGGAAAGCATTACAGAAAATAAGCCTTTATAGATCTTTTGTACTAAATGTATGTGCTCATCATCTGGCCCCAGCTCCTTTGGCTAGAGCAAAGCTGTTGCATGGTTAATGAGTAACTGCAGCAGAATCGTGTTAACTTGTAACTCTTGAAGCCTCAATAATCACCATGTTTCAGCTCCCAGATTGACAGGCATCACACTTACTCTGCCCTTCCAAATGCAATTCCTTGATGATAAGGGCTGCTGCTTCACATTTAAACACTTAAATTATTATACTCAACAATTTACAAGCAAAATGCTTCAATACAAAAGACAACAAATCCCATTCACACAAGCTGTCATAGCTTTCATGTTTCTGTTCCATCTAGGGCAAGCTGGTTACATGACAAGTCGCTTTTCTGGAATTCTTTCACTAGTCTTTTCAAGCAGGTCTCATCACCAGAAAACAGTAAAACTGACTTATGTCACAAAAATAACCACTAACACCCATGTAGGAATCTTAATTTCCAACATGCCAGCCAACACAGACAAACACGTTCTGCATTTACAAGTTGCGTACGAGAACACTACAGCCAAGGACACATAGCCCATATGATGTCCCATAGACAACACATAAATGCAGCAAATCCTGAAAGTCATTCTTCTTGTCAGTGAAAACTGGCTACCTACCAAAATTCTGGAAGGCTCCCAGGCAATTTTAACACAAAACATGAGAACAATGGCTCAAAGGTCTCCAAGGGCCCCTAATGAGCACTCTCCAGAGTGGAAAGCTACTACAGAGTGAGCACTTTTGAGTAAAAGAGGACAAAAAAGGAAAGAGTAGAGACAAGTTAGACAAGAAGCAAAGCCTCTTTGTTGCTGGGGACCAGGAATGGTAAATTAACCTGAGCCACTCACTGCGTTAAGCACATCCATCCCGTCCATGCAATGCCAGTGGCAAGTCAAAAGGACATTCAGTTTCACTCCAAGCAAGATGGATCTTTCTGCCATCTATCTGCAACTTCATTGCTCAAGTTGGAGTGTGAAATGGGAAGCTGGTTCTCACAAATGCACTTTGTGAAAGACGCAGAACAGTTCCACGTCCTGGAGTCATAACATTAGTGGGGGTTTTCTGTGGTTTTTGTTTTGAGGTTTTTTTAAAGAAGCCATGGTATACCTTTTATACCTTTTAAAAGACTTTAGTTTCCCTGCCTCAACTCGTAACAATGTATTTTTAAGAATGAGAACTTTGTTATTCCATGTTGTACAAAGAGCCATTTAGACCAAGGCACTTCTCAACTTACCTGTTACAGGCCATCCCTTTCTCTTTCTTACACCTACCTGTCTGTAAGAAGACCTGCACTGAGGTGAGTAGGTCATCTCTTCCCCTTATAGCTCCTTAACCAGCTTTGCTTTTCATATCCTTCTCACTAATGCTTGGCACACCATCACACTTAGCCCTAGTTTATGCCCAGCATAGCTGCTTCCGCCACCAGCTGATTTCTAGGCCAAGGGAAAAGGCGGCCTCCACCAAAAGGTTAACGACAAATTTATCATCTCTTTTTCCATTATTATGTACTGTTGAAAAGTGAAACAAAACCCCTTCACTAGATAGTCCTGAAATGACTCTGTGACCTTGGTAAGAGCCAAGCTGGATCAACCACCTGATCTGGGACCGTTAACCATGTGCTGTTGGCTGTAGCTCATTACCACCAAGTATTTACACTCCTATTTGTAGCTGGTAGGCTGTATTTCAGGGCCTTGTCAAATTAACAAGAGTGCCAGGTCATGCTTACCTGGGTATGGTTCAGAGCCCTAGAGTACTCTGTGTTGAGGGCTTGTTTTACAAGCTCCATTAGTGAAATTGGGAGGGACTCAACACTAGAAGTGCAATTGGTCTACCTAGACCAGCAATTGCAACACAGCCCTGTAGAGGCACATAAGCTACAGTTAGCTCTTGTTAAGTATTAATGGGAAAAAAAGCACAGAAGGATGATATACAGACTCATTCAGCATACTGCTTTACCACTTCTTTCATTCTAGGCCTACTTGATGGTGACCAAGCAGCTGTAAAACTCACTTATGACTTAATAATAAGCATACATTGCAAAGTGTTTAGAAGAGGTGAAGCAGTGAGACTTCAAATTCTCAAGGTCTTAATTCCTGTGCAGTAGAATTTCTGCCCTCCAAGAGAGCAAGACAAAAATCAGACTTGTCACACCAGGAAGACGGGTAGGTCTTGTCTACAGTTTAATGGCACTGATGCTCCAAGCTAAGTGACGTAGTAAACCCCCCTAATACTCCCACTCTCTATAATGATTTCTTCAATAAAGAAACGAGAGGATGGGCTCATAACACATACAAAGTATGAGGTGCCTAACTCTCATGTCCTCAGTTACCAGCTAGGGTGATATCACAGCCTGCCGAAACAAAACCTACCTTTGGATGGCTTCATACAGAAGTCACAATCAAAAATGCAACCTTTAGATCCACCTCTTTTCTGCCACTAGCACTGCAAAACTACTGACAGGAGATAACCCATTTTTGCTGCACAAGAACTAACAAAGTTTCAGCATTGATTAGACACACTCACCAACAGAAATAAGCATGTAGGGCTATTTAACAAAGACAGTATTTTTAGTTCCAGAAATGTTTCATATGCAGCCTGATGAGATCACCAAGCTTCTATAGGGAACTAAATAAATTTACTCAAATGTACTTTCTCTAAACAGCCATAGCCATTGACAGAAATACTACTGCACAGGATTCACCACTATTGCTCTTACCCCTTAAGAGTCAACTGAAGCTCGCCAGGGAAGCATTCTGCTCCTCAGAATCTCATGTCGGCAGAGAAATCCTGAACCTAAAAAACGTCTCGGCCCTAGAAGAATACTGCAATGGCTAAACTATCAAATCATTTACCTGCACTACTACACATTTGCTCAGAAGTTGACGTTCTGCCTCTTCTCTTTATTCTACTCCAAAATTGGCCATGAAATGCTGCTGGTTGCACAGGCTGACCTGAAGTTTACATCTCTGCCTGTTACAGATAACCTTTACAGACACAGAGAAAGCAGATAGGAACATGGTTCACCTGTGGTGGAATTCACTCCTATCAGCCTCAGCACAGGAAAGCATTTGCTAACTTAGCAAACAGCTGAAGGGAGGAAAAGGCAACTTCTTGTGTTTGCTGAATGACAAGAGTTGCTAGCAATTGCTTAAAAAGCAATCAAAGAATCATATACAACATGAGCATCAGATTCAAACCTCTGCTGCTCAAGCCATTTAATCCACTTACTCCTCTCCTTGCCAACCACCTGAACCACATTTCTTTCTACTGTCAGCAGCAGACCAAAGCCTCCAACTCCACCTCTCACCTAGGCCAGGTTGAAGAAGCACTGCAGCTCTCCAGCAGCATCTCTTCTTCACCTGGTCCCTAAAAAGCTTCCCAGTAGGGAGCCCAGGAAAAACTGGAGCTGTTCTCCAACGCATTCCCCTTGATGCCTCCTCCTCAGCATACCAGCAGAAGGGCTGCCTGCAGTAACCCGCATTCGCTCCTCTCCACTGGAAGAAGTGCTCATCCTCCAGGAGCTCTGCAAGGCCAGCAAAACTCTTGGCAGCGCAGTACCTGCGGGTGCTACGCTGTCAGACAGCCAAGAAACAGTGTCACGAGGCAACCCCCACCCCCACATGCCATTTTTGTTCAGGGAACAAATCCACAGGCATATCATGAGAAGTCTTCTGTATCTTGGTGGAAAATTCCCTCCTGCCTACGACTCCCTTACTCTCTTTCACACAAAAAGACTCAGCACTGGACATTCTCAACACCTTTCCCTTTATATGAACTTCCCCAAAAGGATCAGAGGAGATGCCTTGTATTAGCCAAGCAGCCTTGAAAATTATATTGTTTTCCAAGGAGTTTTACATGCCTTTCATAATCCCAGAGGGATTTACAGAGTTTCTTCCAGTTTCTTGTAATGCTGCAGCCACAGGCATACACAGAAAAATGGCTCAGGAGACAGACAACCTGTCAGATAAACTAGAAAGTGAGCATGCAGACCCATTAAATAAGAGTTATTTATGGGGAGTCTGGACTCTGGATGGTATTCCATAAAACCTGAAAGAGACCAGGAAAGAAGCCACCTACAGGCCTGGGTAACAGCTGTACCAGAAAGGTAGATGACTTAATATCAGAGAAAACCTCAGACCAACAAGTCATACAGAACTCTGGATCCCTGGGCTACCAACCACTTGCTGCCCTACCTGCTTCCAAAAAGAGGATCTTTGTGCTCAGACAAGGAGTAAGTAGGTCTAGGTATTCCTCTCTGCTCCCTCAAAAGTAAGGGGTTTACGTTTTAAGTTGCTAGGGTTTGGTTTTCTTTGAAGGGGGAAGAAGAACAAGAAAAGAAACAGACAAAGTTTTTCTCCAGGTCTTATGTCCACACTCAGTGTAACCACCAAACATACACACTATTAAAAACAGACAATACGATCCCAACAGAACCTGAAGAGAAGATCATCAAATTAAATATGACATTGTTTTTAGGAAAGAAAAACCTTTCAGGCTCCAGTTGGAGATGATTTTAATAAGGAATCTAGGAATTTTCTCAAGGCTGCCATATGATTTAGGCAACCAGAGCTCAGAAATGCTGCACACAGTTACTGTGACTTCTTCATAATAGGTTATTAACTCTGATCTTCAGTATAACATAATAGTGGATACAGATATAAGTAAGATCAAATGTATGACTCAAAGTCTCCAGGTAAGGAGAGCACTGAGAAACCTCCAAAGCGGTCCAGGCCACCAGGAAAGCAGCAGCACAATGGCTGGTAGAAAGTGGGCCAGTCTTGAAGTATTAGTATTACAACATGAGGCTTTTCAAAATGCATTCTTGTTGCTCTGGCAGGCAGGGAGCTAGAAATAGAACGCTTTGGATTTAGGATCACACATGCAGAGATCTACCTGTGAAAAACACTGAGAGCAAGTGCCAGGGAGCATTTGAGAAGAAACTTAGGAAAACTGTCAAAAAGGGAAGCGGGGGGAGAAGCAAGCCCACACACCTGTCAACAAGAAAAAGGAGATCAGTGAGACAGTTCACTAGTTTCTTTCCAAAAATTACTTTGTCCCTCATTCACTCCCTGCTGCAGCTTAAGAGACAGGACACAAATCAATCCTGGAACAGGTAACAACACCTTGCTTCCCTTTACAGCAGTGGCCAACATCAGATCTGCTGGCAGCGGACTTTTTTCAAATGAAGTATCGCTCTGTACTAAGCAAAGTCAGGCAGGACATTCCTTAGCCCAGTATAAAGGGTACCTTACACTTCCTTGCTTTAAATTTGGATGACTGAATTCAAGTTAAACACTCAGCCTGCTCAACTTGTAGGCAAATGGATTTGACAGTGCATATAGAGGCACAAGGCCTGTCAATGAGAACAGAAAACTGCCCCTCTTTTAAAAGCTACTTATTTGTAAGTAAACAATGTTTTTTAGAGGAGAAGTTTTTCTGCAGACTGCTTCAGAAATCATGTTTATTCACACTTTAAGAGATTAGAGCAATAGCGACTGGGACATGCTACAGCTCTCTCTTAAAATTAAGTTTCTTGCCTGGCAGCACAGAAGTGAAACAGATTTATTTTGCAATTGTGGGTGAAGAACATTAATAATAGGCCCACCACCAAATCCTCCAGCTGCTCAGCCTAAGCACCAGAACAAGTACAGAATTACTCATTTCATCTTCTGCAACCATGGAAGGACATATATCCTGCCGTGCTTGGCTTTTAATCCCCTCCTTATAAGCGTCCAATTCCACGCTTAGGTTAAGAATGTTTTGCTCCTGCCCAAAAAGTGAGCTTCAAACCCCCACCTACCCAGCTAACTACCAAACTGCTTAAAAATGCAGGCTTCTCTCCTTAAAACCAATTAAAGCATTCAACTGACAGCACTATCACACAAGCTGCCTCTTGCATCAAACTGTGGTAGCAGGGACCTGGGTGGAAGAAAAACAGACACACACGTGAGTTTTGAAGCAAGCCTGCTTTGGGAAAAGTCAATGTGATGGGAAGGGAATGATTAAAACTGTAGGCTTATTTATTTTCAGCACTACCAGAGAGTAATATGCAATTTGATTCTCACCCTTAATTTGTACATTCTCACGGGAATTTGGCAAGGTTGCTCTGAAGAAGAAAGTTTGAAGCACTCTTGCAAAAGACACTGCGCTATGCCAGATCAAGCAAGCTATCAGTCATTTACATTCATTTCAAAGGACAAAGGAAGCTATTTATTTCCACCATATCTGCGCTTTTTAAAGAGAAACCAGTTTGGACAGAGCTGGTCCTAACACAGGGCTTGCCCATACACACCAATCAGCATAACGTATTTAAGTATGATCAAACTAGACTGAATTTATTCACAACTACAGAGCCTACTCCAGGACACAATGATGTCAGGAGGGAATACACATGTTAGGAGCTACTGGGATGTCTCCTAGGGCAGGCAAGGGAAGTCTCCTAGTCCTACCAGGGAAAGCAATATCTGGCCTGCACCTTCCAAGCCACCCAGGAGAAGTTTTAAGAAGCCTATTTTAAGCACAAGTTTCAGAAACTGTAAGGAGGCATATTTGGCTTAGCCACACTTGCAGGATTAAAATGTGCATGTAATTCTCCCAGCTATTAACTAAAAGGACTAACGTAGAAGAATGCATTGCATCTCTTTCCTGACAGGGGAAATAAAGTGACCAATGTAATATTCATTTCTTCAGACAATTGCTACAAACAAAACTAGAAAAAACATAAGTCTTGCTACAGATAAAGAACCCCACTATGCTTCCTTGAGTCTAAATAACAGGGCAGGGGGGTGAGAAGCATCACCCAATGCCCACACATGCAGCAAAATCCCATCACAACCAGTCAACAGTTAAGTGACATCATTGATTTTCCCAGATCCAAGCTGCAGATCCCACAGTGCAGAAATCACAGCCGAGGGAGGCTCTCCTTCATTTCTCCTCCAACAGCTCTGAACCCAAGTAATATCTCCCCATCACTACATAAAGGCAGAAAGAGATGGAGAAAACCACTCAATAAAAGTAGAAGTATGTTCACCTTCTATGTGTGAAAATGAAATAAAGATGAGAAAACCAGTGGGGTAACCCTCCAAATACCCAAAACTGAGTTAAGCAGGAGAAAAAAAAAAAGAGACCAAATGCCATGCTGTCAAAGCTCAGCATGCAGAAAAAACAGCACCTGAAATTTAAGTGGCAATTTACATTTATTACCTAGGAAGACCATTCACCAATTTACAAAGTTCTTTTCAAGGTAACTTTTGCAGTTGACAAAAGGTGAATTCGGATATTCCCCATAAGCTTAACTGTGGAGTCAGTGCAGCTGTAAAGATCTCATCTCCCAGGGACTGAGCTGCTCAGGGGTACACTGATCAGATCTCCCCAGGTACAAACAGCTCCATGGCACTCCAATGGCCTTCAGTTTTCCAGCACAGGAGTCTACACATCCAGTGTGTTGGAAATTTTCCTTAATTTTATTTGAAAGCCCTACCCTGCACAGGCCATACAGAGTTATTACGTGGTGTGCAGAGGAACAGATTTTAAAAAGAAAACAAAAAAGGTTTTTCCTTTCTCTAAGCAAAAGCTTCTAACAGGAATTAAGATGCATTTTTCAGGTCAACCCCTCCTACAAGTAAGACGGGGCTGGAAAGTCTCAGTCCCGTTCTCATGCAATACACACTGCACACCAGAAAGGTAGAGAGGGTCATGTCTTTGCTGAGCCTGCGGTCCTGGGTGCAGACGGAAAAAGGCCTTAAGTATAGCACTAACAGGTGGTTTCGAATGTCTTTTAAGACCCTGAAACTATTTATGAGTTACAAGATCAAAGCATCAACCAAAATGACTGGAACACGAGCACAGAGCTGAGGTCAGGCGGCTGAGCCTATGAATGGAGCTGAAGCGCTGTGTTTATCTCAGCACGTGTGCATGCACAGAGCCTGAAAGACACCGGGCAGCCCACCCACTCCTCACTGTCAGCCCAGCTGAAAAAGCATGGAGAAGACACAGCCAAGGAACGGGCGCGGATTCCCGTCAGCAGCTCTTGCTATAACGGACAGATGAGTGGAAAAAGCAAGAAACAAAACAACCTTTGCTTGGCACTGTGCCCACACACACATCCCAGTGCAGGGAGGAAAATTGGCCAGGGGCACATACCAGCCGCGTATCAGCTTTCTGGCCCAGGGGACAGGCAGATGCCTAAATACTGGTCACTCTCTGTCCTGAATGCACCTTCCCAAACCCCTCCACGAGCAGGAACCCAAGAGGCCTCTCTGCAGCATGCCCTCACCTCAGGAAGATACCACTGACAACTACCAAGCAGCACTTTCCTCTCCCTACATTCCCGCCAAAGGCATGAGCCCACCTTTCTTGAACTCCTCTAGCATGGCGTCAAGCTTGGTGTCATTGAAGACAAAGTGCAGCGGATGGTTGTAGAAGCGGGTGATGGTCTTGAGAGGAGTGCAGTCATCAGGGTCCACAAAAGCCAGGTCCTTAACGAAGAGCAGGTCCACGATGTTGGAGCGGTCACCCTCAAAAACAGGGATACGGGTATAGCCGCTCTCCATGATCTCAGACATGGTGTTGAAGTCGAGCACAGCCTCGGCAGCAATCATGAAGCAGTCTCTGAGGGGAGTCATCACGTCCTCCACAGTCTTTGTGCGCAGCTCCAGGGCTCCTTGTATAATGTTGAGCTCCTCCTTGACTAGATCATTATAAGGGTCGGTGACCCGCAGCATCTCCAACAACTTCTCACGGTTATAGACCGTGCCGATCTCCTGGCCCAGGACACAGTCCAGCAGCTTGCTAACAGGGTAGGAGGCCGGGAAGGTCATCATCATGAAAAACTTAGTGAGGAAGATGGTGTTGGCGCCCACGGCCAGGCCGTGCCGAGAGCAAATGGCCTGCGGCACGATCTCGCCGAAGATGACGATACCGATAGTGGAGACCACCACGGCCACCAGCCCAGAGCCAGCAATGTCATCCAGGAGGATGGTAAGCGTGGTGTTGACCAGTACATTGCCCAGCAGGAGGGAGCAGAGCAGGTAATTGCCCTGGCGCCGCACAGGCTCGATGCGCTTGGCATAGTTCTTCTCTTTGTCCGTGCCACAGTTCTGCACGATGCGCAGCTCCATCGGGTCCAGAGCCATGAGACCCAGGTTGAGGCCGCTGAACATGCCCGAGAGGCAGAGGAGGAGCGAGATGAAGATGACTTGTAGCCAGAAGGGCAGCAGGAACTTCTTCTCCTCACCCACGATCATCTTGGTGTCCTCACCATCATGGTAGATCCAGGTGGTCTCGCCCCACGGGGGGGGCCCGGCCGGGGCCCCAGCACCCGCCAGCCCTCCGGGGGACCCAGGCCCCAGGGCGGCGGCGGCGGCGGGGGCCGAGACGGAGGTGCACAGGTAGTAGGACTTGCTCTTCTCCGTCTTGCGCAGGGGCTTGATCTCGATCTCGATGATGCCCGAGGTGCGGCGGTTGAGCACGATGTGCGGCAGGATGATAATGTCCGAGGTGCGGATGCCGCAGCGCTGCGGGGCGCCGCCGCCGCCGCCCCCCACCCCACCGCCGCCCCCTCCGCCGCCGCGCCCCGCCGGCCCCGCCACCGCCCGCCCGCCCCGCCGCCTCTCGTGCTCCGTGAAGGCGATGCGCGACCAGGTCTCGTTGTTGATGTTCTGCCCGTAGACCCGCAGCTTCACCCGCGTCCGCTCGCTCACCCGCAGCGCGCCCCCCTCCATGAAGGAGACGTCGTCCGTGTCCTCCAGCCGCAGGCCGATGATGACCGTCTCCTCCGCCGCCGAGGGCGGGACGACGGCAGCAGGCGGCGCGGCAGCGGCGGCAGCCGGGGGCCGCCGGTCCAGGCAGCCGCCGAGCAGGAGCAGCAGCAGCAGCAGCGGCGGCACCCGCGCCCCCCGGCCGCCCCCCGCCATGTTCCCACCGGGCAGCGCGGCCATCTTTGGTCAGGGCTCGGCGCCACCGCGGCCCCGCATCGCCGCGCGGCGCCTGCGGCGTGCCCCGGCTTCCCCGGCGGCGGCGGTGGCGGCGGGCGAGGCGCGGCGGCGGGCGAGGCGGCGGGGGGATCCACAAGGAGGGGGGGCAGGGGTGCATGCATGCATGCATGGGTCTGCATGT
>WYDI02027141.1:0-13824 GCA_009867235.2 Psittacus erithacus | reverse complement strand
CTTTCCTCCATCCTTCATGCTCCATTCTCCATTCTTCATCCTCCATCCTGAATTCTCCATCCTCCATCCTGAATTCTCCATCCTCCTGCCTCCATCCTCCGCAGCTGCTGGGCACACACGTTGGTCTCCTGGCTGTGTGCTGGCCTGTCCCTCTGCACCGCTGCAGGCAGAGCTGCTTGCCTGACTCTGCTCTGGGCATGGGAGGTGCTGCGGGGCTGGCAGGTGCTGCAAGCTGGTGTGAGTGCAGGGGTGTGCATGGGTGCACCAGGATGGGTTCTGCAGAGCCCCAGAGGATGTGCGGGTACAGCAGCCAGGCTGACCACTGTGCAGGGTCAAGTGGGGCCAAGATTGGGCCATTACACCTCACTGCATCTCCAGATGTGAGCTGGGCCAGGGCTTCTCCTGCCCACAATGGGGACATGTGGATGCCTGTGCTGGCTGCAGGGGCAGAAAAGGAGGATTGTGCCCCCCACCCCAGAACACAGTCCTTGCAGGACCCCTGCTCTGTCCTCAGGCACAGCATCACCCCAGCCACACGCCCCCTGGACCCCTTCCCCAGTGCCAGCGCCTTGGGACAACTGAGTCTTTATTGAGCTTTGCCCCTGCTGCCCCATGGTCGACACAGTGCCCCGGGTGTGCGGTTGGTGTCACGGTGGCTCCAGTGGTCACTGCTGGACCCTGCGGATGGACTGGACCTGTCCCGTCTGCGCGTGGGAGCCCCACTCCCGCACGTGCTTGTACTCGCCGGCGTGGCTGTCGCTCTCCAGCAGGTACTGGAAGCCACGATACCCCGGGAACTGGGAGCAGACCCACCTGCAGCAGGCAGAGAGCGGTGGTCAGCGCGGGCATGAGGCACTAGAGCATTCTCAGCTCCAGTGTGTGCCATAGAATCCCAGCCTGGTTTGTGTTGGAAGGGACCTTAAAGCTCATCCAGTTCCAGCCCCTGCCAGGGGCAGGGGCACCTTCCACTAGAGCAGCTTGCTCCAAGGCTTGTCCAACCTTGCCTTGAACACTGCCAGGGTGCAAGCCCCTCGGTACTCACGCGCCTGAGTGGACAAGGAAGGAGCCCACAGTGCTGCCATCCCAGCCCAGGGCGGGCAGTGAGGGGCAGTCATTACTCAGCTCCCCCCGCTTGCCCTGGAAGTTCTCCTCCTCAAAGAGCATGAGCCTGCTGCGTCCGTGGTCCTGGCATCGAGAGGGACATGGTGTTGGTGCATGACCCCAGCTGGTGATGGGCTCCAGGACCAGCCCAGCAGTGGGGAGCCGGGATGGGGGCACTCACGGCGCAGGCGATGGGGCGGAAGGAGCACATTCTGTCCACATGGTAGGCATTGCTGCCGCTCCACGCCTCCCAGCACGGGTACTCACCGCGCTCCAGCACGAACTGCTGCCCCTGGAAGCCACAGTGCTCGAAGCCGGCCCATCTGTGGGGCAGGAGAGAGGTGAGACCCCCACAGCACCCACCACCCTGCTCACACCCAGAGCACCCCACAGGGATGTGGTCATCGCCTGGAGGAGACAACCCTATGGCTTGGGTGGCAAAAGGCACTGGAGACCTCCATCCTCCAACCCTTCTCCATCAGACCACGGGGTCCATCCCCCTCAGTCCCCACTCACGCGCCGCTCTCAATCTTGCAGGAGCGGACGGTGCTGAAGCCATGCTCTGCGGTGCTGTAGCAGTCGGTGGTAAACTCATGCTTCTTGCCCTGGAAGAAATCCTCATCCCACACCACGATCTGGAAAGGATGGAGGGAGTCAGGGAGCTCCGTGGTGCAGAGGCCCCAGGCAGATGCTGCAGCCCATGTGCAGGGGTTCATGGGGGTCAGGCAGTGTCACCAGTCCTCCTGATGCTCCCGTACCTTCCATAGCCCAGAGGAACTCCTGCTGTGGTGGGTCATGGTGGCTCTGCCAGGGGAATGGGACCATTAAAGCCTGTCCAGACCCTGCATGGTCCATCAGTGCAGCAGTGTGAGCACACTGCCCTTGCCCAGGGACATTCCTGCTCCAAGGGATGGGACAGGACAGATTCCTGATCCCTGCTCCCAGCGATCTGTCCAGGCAGATTCCTGTGCAGTAGATTCTGGTGATCCAGCGAATCCATCAGAGCCAGGAGCACTGCAGAGGTTGCTGCATGCCCACGCTGAGTACCAGCACCCTGCCATGGCCAGCGACGTCCCCTGATTCCCCACCACCATTCCCAGTGCAAAGACATGTGACAGCAGAGTGGTGCCGCAGCCCATCCCCAGCTGTTTCCCATCTCCTTTTTTCCCATCCTGGCCACAGGATCCAGCTCCAGTTCCCAGACACTCCCCTGTCTGTGTGGTGCCTCCAGGCTCCTGTGCTTACCTGTTTGACGCGCGGGTGCCCGGGGGGTGACATTTCCAGCAGCCTCGCTGGGTTTTTATAGCCTGCAGCTAGATCAGAGCCAAGGGGAGCATTATGGAAACCCCTAACTCAGCACATGGCGGGAGGAGGGACCGGGCAGAACAAAGGCGACGCTGCAACGATGCTGATGAGCTGGGACACCAGAGCTCCTGCTGCCCTGACCTCATGGACCACGGTCCCTGCCCATGCCCTGTCTGGGAGGGTGGTTTCCTCACTTGCATTGCTGGGAAGCAGGAGGAAAGCTGCATCTCCAGCTCCGTCTGCTATGGCAGAGCAGGTCTCTGCAAAAGCAGGGGCAGCTCTTCTGCAGGTTGAGCACAGCAACCATGGAGCATCATAGTAAGTGGGGGCATGGGGCACAGGAGAGCAAGGGGCAGGTTTGCAAAGGCATTGGAGGACTGCAATGCAGATCAGGACTTGGGAAGTGCTGCAGCCTCCTCCTGCCTCTGCACAGGGACCTGGGAAGATCCTCCCTCAGCCACATTTTGGGTACCTGAATACCTTCAAGCTTTGCTCCTGGTGACCATCCCCAAACCATCTCACGGTCATGCTGGGTGCATGTAGAGCTCCAGGGGTTGGCACCCTGCAGAGACACCCACAGAACAGGGCAGCAATGGGGCAGCAATGAAGGAGGCTGTTGGGCTGGGTGGCAATTCCCATGTTCCCAAGTAGGGCTGTGTTTTGGGACAGTGTTTGCAAGGGATCTGTGGGATGGCGGAGCTGCAGCATCCTCCTTCCAGCCCTGGCACCGCGGGCTGACATGCAACCGGCTGCAGTGGGGCTGTCCCCAACATCTGCACCCCCAGCAAATGTGCGTTAGGCACAAGCTGATTGCTGTGGCCCCAGCTGAACCTCACTTGGTGCCAGCACAGGGACTGCAGCTCACTGCAGTGTGCTCCAGCACCAGGAGGTGGTTGTGGGGAGCCCGGTCTTTGGCTGGTGTCCCTGTGGTGCTGCTAAGCACGAGGCAGGGGATGCAGCAGCAGGAGTCTGCATGCAGTGATGCAGCAGCAGGAGGTGTGCATGCAGCAGGACTCACCAGGGCAGAACAAACTCCTTGTGCTGGGCATAAGCCTGTGCAGTGCCTGTGGGGCTGAGCTGTGTCAGCTCCAGCCATGCAATGAGGCTGGGGCAGCTTGTCTCTGGGTGTGAGCTGCACCTCCCATGTGTCCCTCTGTGCCAGGGTGGGACAATGCAGGAGGGGACAGTGCAGAGAGGGAACGATGCAGGATGGGATGGTGCAAAGGCTTTCCAAAGCCAGGGGCAGGGATGCTCAGTGGGGGGGCAGAGATTTTTGTGTCTGTGGGTCTGACAAGGACAGATCCCTGCTGTCAGCCCTTCCACAGCACCATCATGGGGACAATCCCTGGGCTGCCGAGCCCCTGGAGGAACAGCCAAAGCAGCAAGGGGCAGCTGTGGGAGCAGGGGAACAGGGGCAGCAGCACCCACCGAGGGCACAGCCCCCTAAAATGATGAGGAAAGAAGGGATCAGTAAAAGCTTTTGGTTCAGGATCCTGGACAATGGCTCAGAGGGTGCAGTGGGATCCCACCACTGCTGGTTGGCACTTGAGGGGAATGAAAGATGATGGCAAAACTGAGGGCTCGGAGCTTTCTGAACACGCAGACCTGGGTGTTTTGCTGCTGCCAGAGATGCAGAGCCAGCCCGAGTGCTGGTGCTGAGGGAGGCTGCGGGTGCTGGAACGGACTGAGAGGAAAGAAGCATGCGGGTATTTACCTGATGCACAGGATCACGGCAGCAAACAGGGAGAGCAGCAGCTGGAGGCTCATTGGGAGCTGGGGGAAGGTTCCCCCAAGGCATCCCCTGATGTGGAGAGTGCCCATGGGATGCAGGAGATGTGCTCCTGCAGGGATAGTGCTCAGTGTGTCCCCAGCCAGACACCCCATGGCCCCTCTGCCACTGAGACAGCACCAAAGCACTGACACCTGCACGGGGTTTGGTACCGCACAGTGCAATGATGGCAGAACTGGGAATGGGAGAGAATGAAATGGGCTAAAACCAGCCAACATCCATGCCAGGGGACATCCTCCACAGAGAACACTGCTTTGAGGAATGGGGATGATTTGGAAAGTGTCAGCTTCAATTACACACCACTTGGAAAAAAACCAAACCAATTCTTGAAGCATCTCAAAGCACTTCAGGCATGTCCTGGCATCTTCAGGGCAGCGCATCGGCCATCTGCGGGTATGGAGTGATGTTCAGAGTGAGAGCTTTAGCATTTGGAGGCGAGAGACAGGCACAGTGTGGCTGTTAGTGCAGGCACCACTCTAACCCTCCTGGCTGCAGCAGCACCACAGCTGGGTGCCCATGTGGGTGCCGCGGGCAGGGAGGGTGGCGTGCCGGGCTGCGCCGGGGCTATATATGCCCTGTGAGGGCGGCCACACGTGAGGCACAAAGTGGCAGGGTCAGGTCTTCTGTTGTGCCACGGGCACAAAGGAAAGTGCTGGGTTCAGCGACTGGGCACGGGGCTGGGGAGAGGCTTCCAGCTCGCCCAGCGCTTTGCAGGATGTGATGACTGGGCGGGCGCGCAGACACTGATGAGCTGGCAGTTCCTTTGTGCGCCCGCCCGGGGTCTGCCCTTGCCAGGCTATAAAGTGGGGGCCTCGCTGCACCCCAAAACACAAGCCCGCTCACTCCAACAAGAACCAGCAGCTGCCCAGGTAAGAGGACACAGTCACCGGGATGCAGCCGGACCTGAGGCGGGGAGAGGGAAAGGCAGGGGCTCAGCCATGGCCATTGCTGTGGTCATTATGCCTGGGAGCATCCCACGCTTAGCATCCCACTGCCCTTCCCTATCCCAGCACCACTGGTGACTCCCACCTGCTACTGGGTGAATACTGGGGGGCTCAGCAACCCTGTCCTACCTTCCTACCCTCTGTGTCCCAGCCAGGGTCCCTGACACCCCATGTTTAGGATGGTACCAGCCCTCAGCCTGGCCATTGAGGGCAGGGACTGGCTGGTCCTGGGCATCCTGCAGCAGTGGGACCATGCTCAGGGTATGAGGAGAGTGCGGACACCCAGCAGCTCCCACCATCCTCCTGGCGAAGGCAGGGCCACTGACTGGGCCTGTTGAAGAACCCCCCAGCAGTTCCTGTCCTTGCCCAGCACCCACCCCATCCCTATGTGACCGACTCCAGGGCAGGGTGGTGGGTGCCCACATCCATGCCTCCCCCTAACCTGCTGCTGGCACCTCGGCCTGGTGCCCTCCCTGTCGCAGACTTGAGCCCAACACCGCGATGTCTGAGATCACAAAACCCGCTGCTTCTGGCCAGGCTGCGGAGGAGAAGGAGGCCCCTGTACCAGCTCCATCCCTCGACCCTGCTCCCATCACTAACAGCAAGGGCGAGGAGCCCTCCACAGAACCCTTCAGGGTAAGCCCTGCTGCTCCCCACGCATGGGGACACGGCCGGGGGTGAGGGGTGGTGGCAGCATCTTTGGGGTGGTTGGGCAGGAGACCCCTGGTGTGCCAGCAGGAAGGATCCTGCTCTGAGAGCAGGAGGGGAGCAGCTTGTGGGGCTGCTGCAGGAGGGATGCTCTGGGTAGCTCTGGACTAGGATGGCTCATTGGGGACCACAGCCTTTGGAAATGCTCCCCCCAGGCACATTAAGGGTGCCTCTGGTCACCTCCCTCCATGCAGGGGCTGAGAGCTGCTCCAGATGCTGGGGAAGGAGGCTGTGAGTGACAGGGCCAGCATCAAACCACCAGGGTGATGCCAGGGCAGCGTGCTACCAAGGCGCTGCAGCAGGGCTGGGGACGAGCAGTGCGAGGGCTCTGGTGATACTTCGGAAGTGCCAGGCAGCAAAGGCCGTGACATGGATGCAGCTCCTGGAGAAACAGCTCCTCTCCAGTGTGGCTGGGGCTGACGTGAGCAGGGTCCATGCAGGGACACACAGCACTGCCCTGCCCTGCCTGTCCCCATCCAACCCTTCCCCTCTGCCCCAGATCATCGTCTTCGACCAGGAGAACTTCCAGGGCAGGCAGATGGAGTTCACCACTGAGTGCACGAACCTGGCGGACCGCGGCTTCGACCGGGTGCGCAGCGTCATCGTCACCTCTGGACCGTGAGTGACCCTGGCCGTGGGGGGGACCGTGGCCATGGGGGGGACCGTGGGGACTGTGGCCATGGGGACGCCCTGGGGAGGTGGGGGCGTGGTCCTGGGGAGCAGCCCCATGCACAGCACTATGTGCGGGGGCATTTCCTTTGGGTATTCTTTGGGGGGTGCAGGATGGCCTGGCCAGGGGGAGGATGCCAGGGCCATCTGCAAAGCAAAGGGGCACTAGAGGCAAAGGCAGAGGCCAAGGATTGGCATCCCTTAGATTGGCTATCTCAAACTGACCATGAAATGTGGCTGCAGATTTTAGAGCAGCCAGGGTGAAATGATGCAGGTGCCTTGGACCAGGCTGGTGGCCAGGGCCAGGGAAGCACCATGCCCAGGAAGGAAGCACAGCAGCGGCAGGGCAGCCAGTGCTGTGAGGAGGATGCACGGGACACAGCTTGCCCTCACACACTTGGGCAAGGTGACCTGTGACCACCTTGAATGATGCCAAGTAGCACCAGTAACAACTTCTTTATTGAGAAGCCAAAACCTCCAACTCTTCTTGAAACAAAAGGGGGATGGAGCAGCCCCAAAGGAGCTCGGGTGTGATGGGCAGGCAGCTACACTTGGTATAGAACGGGTGAAACTTGGAGAACAGAGCACTCGTGTGTCACTGGGGTCCTCAGAGTGTCCTTGAGAGACAGTGGTGAGACTGTGCCCACGGATTTACTTAGGGAAGGAAAAGCAGAATCAACCAAGCCGAGCCTCAGAAGTCAGTGTGTGGTTGTGCTGCCTGTGGCACCTGAACGTCTCCTGCCATTAGGAAAATACCTGTTGGCACCTGCAGAACAGGTATAACCCCCTCCAAGGGGGACGCAGGGCTGCTCTGGTGCCATGGCTTTCGGAGCCCTGTGTTAGTGACGTTCACAGCACAGCAGCACCTCGTGGCACTGCTAAAGAGGTGACATTGCAGCGGAACAAGCTCCTAGCGCCCACACCCTGGGAACAGGATGAGTGCCAGAGCTGGCTGCGGCTCTGCAGCCAAGCATGCGAGCGTGCCAGGATTGCACAGCCTGGGCAGCCCTGGCCTGGGCTCCCTGGGGCAACAGGGAAAGCAAAGTGCTAACACAAGGACCAGCCTGTGGTGAGCAGCATGCAGGGCTCACAGCAGCTTCCTGGGGTAAGCAAGGGCAGCAGCATGGGCATGCTGGTGTCTGCTGCAGGCCATGCATGTGTGCACCAGTGAGAGCCTGCCTGCCCAGTGCTGCCAGCTCTGCATGTGCCATAAAGGAGGGAGCAGGATGGTGGGACCAGTCCCGACACCTGCAGTCTCTCTGGGTGCTGGGAGCCCAGCTCTGGCACCCTGCACAGGCTCAGCAGGAGCAGAGCTGCTGGTGCATCTGACCCACCCCATGTCCCCAGATGGGTGGCCTACGAGCAGGCCAACATGCGCGGGGAGATGTTCATCCTGGAGAAGGGGGAATACCCTCGCTGGGACACCTGGTCCAGCAGCTACCGGAGTGACTGCTTCATGTCCATGCGTCCCATCAAAATGGTGAGTGGGGGGGGAGCAGAAGCACCCAGCGGGGTCTGGCCAGACCCGCGCTGCTCCGCGCCGCACTGCATGACCCAGTGGCCACATCTTGTCTTCCCCAGGAGGCCGAGGACCACAAAATCTCCCTGTACGAGTCTGCTGACTTCAAGGGCAACAAGATGGAGATCCAGGAGGACGACGTGCCCAGCCTCTGGGCTTACGGCTTCTGCGACCGTGTGGGCAGCGTGCAGGTGCCCAGTGGAACGTAAGTGGACTCCTGCCGTGCCCCCCCCAGCTCCGGGCTCTGATCCCAAGCACCAGGCTCCCGGGCAGCCTTTGGTGGTGGAGCCATCACCGGGGTGGCAGCAGGGCTCAGGGCTGCTCCGTGTGCTCTCCCCGCAGCTGGGTCGGGTACCAGTACCCCGGGTACCGAGGCTACCAGTACCTGTTTGAGACCGGAGACTTCCGACACTGGAACGAGTGGTCGGCCTTCCAGCCGCAGATCCAGTCCATCCGCCGCATCCGGGACATGCAGTGGGACCAGAAGGGCGCCTTTGTCACCCCCGATGTGCCCTCCGACTGAGCGGGCCCCGGTCGCCGCGGGCACCGCCGGGTTCCGGCGCGGCACCTTCCTTCCCTGTACATGGCACATTCCCGGGATGTACTTGACCTTGTGAGGCAATTAATTAAACGCCAGAAGTCTCGAGCTGCCGGCACTGCGGACACTCGGGTGTGGCGGCGGGGCACTGCTCCGGGCGGGATGGGGCGGTTTCCCATAGGATCGGCTCCCACGCAGGGAGCACACACGGGAAGGGCGTAACGGGGGTGCGGGGAGCGGCGGGCCCGTGGGGGTGGTGGTGCCGGTGTGCACCGCGCTGCGGGCGGTCACCAGCCGGTCAGCCGCGGTAACCGCGGTCCATTGGAGCCCGGCTCCGGGTCAATGGGATCCCCTTTCCCGCGCTCCCTCCTCGTTACCGGCAGCGGCTCCCCGCCGCCGCGCGCGCTCCCGGTTGCCGGCGGCGCATGCGCGGCGCGCGGGCGGCGCGGGGATCCCGGCCCGCCGTGCGCGTGACGTCGCCGCGTCTCGCGCCGCTCCGGGCCGGCGGCGGTCCCGGTCCCGGTCCCGGTGAGTGGAGCGGAGCGGAGCGGCGGAAAGGGGGGAGCGCGGCGGGGAAAGGCTCTGCTCGGCTCGGCTCGGCTCGGCCCGGCTCGGCTCGGTTCGGCTCGGCTGCTGCTCGGCGCCGCTCCGGCTCCGTGCGCTCCGCCGCTCCCGCCGCGCCGCCGGGCGGCAGGTGACAGCGGCGGCCGGGAGCGGCGCTCGGTGCTCGGTAGCGGTGCTCGAAAGCGGGCGGTGCTGGCGCTGGGAGCCCGGAGCTCGGTGGGTGCCGAGGTGCGCGGCGCTAGGGGGGTGGCAGTGGCGAGCGCGGCGCGGTGCTGAGCGGCCGGTGCGGGGTGCTCGGCGCGGGGTTCGTACCGTGCAGCGCAGGGTGTGTGGAGGGCCACGCAGGGCGCGTGGAGGGCCACGCAGGGCGCTTGGTGCTCATCGTGCGGCACACAGTGCGGGATGCCCGGTGCGGGATGCGTACTGTGCCGCACAGAGAGGGTAGTGCAAGGTGCTCAGTGCGGTGCAGGATGCGTGCAGTGCAGTGCACAGCATGAGGCGTGTAGCGCAGAGCACTTGGTGTGATCATGCAGTGCACAGCATGCAGTGCAGGGTGCTGAGTGCTGGGTGCTCCATGTACCAGTTTTTTCCCCTCACTCCTGCCTTCCGGCATGCTCCCCTCACCCTCAGTGTCCCCTGCACCCCTTTGGGCGCCCAGCACCAGCCCCAGCACCCGTGTATTGCCTTACAGGACGGCGGTGCGGGAGCGGGCTCAGGCGCTTTGCCCATTGGGAGGCACCCACGGGCTGGGACTGTGTGTGCGTCCATCCAGGCCTCCTGGGCAAGTGAGCCCTGGGTGAGCAGCTGCTCCTGTGGATCTTATTCAGCACCAGCCTCAACTTCTAGCCTGGCAGGTTTGTGCAGCAGCTTCTGCAGGGGGCTGCAGCGTGTTGTACAGGCAGGGCTCCTGTATGGCTGTGTCAGTGCCTCAGCCCGCCCAAAACACCAATGCTGTCCCTGCCGTGCCCAGGTGCTGCGTGGTGGGGATGTGAGATCCATGCTGTGCCTGCAGCGTGCTCGAGGACTCATGGCCAGCATCACCATCCCTGCCACTGCCGGCAGCGCAGGCTGGGCTGCAGCCTTCCATGGAAAGGACATGGTTTGCATCACATGAGGCTTTGTTCTGTCGCTCGCTGTGTTTGTTTGCATGTGTGGGCCCTGCCTAAAACACACCTCACAGCTTGAAACCCCCTCATGCATCTTCCCCTTCGCACAGCTGGGCTGTGCTCATGCTCAGGAGCTGAGCGAGGGCGAGTGGAGAGATTGAAGTGATGTGTGCCAACAGGGTTCCAAATTTGACGTTGCTTTTCTGGGAACACTGCAGCGTGCACGTGGGGAGCCTGGTGAGAGCCAGCGCAGGTTCGGATGTGTCCTCGGTGTGGGTTTGTGATGGGGCCCAGCTGCAGCCTTTGCATGTGGCAGCCGGCGGGAGCAGATGTGCTGTGCTGTGCTGCCTGCAGGGTACCATTGGTGCGGGGCACTGAGCCTCCTGCGCTCTGTGGGTCGGTTCTGTGCCTGCGCAGGTGTTTGGGCAGCGGTGTTCTATAGGGAAGCAGTGGCTGACTGCTCCGGAACATGGAGCGTAGCTGCTGGGCCCAGCCATGAGAGCCAGTTCCATCCCTCAAGTGTCTGATGGTGCATCAGCCGAGCTGGGGCAGCCGCCACTGTGCTGGATCCAGCCTGAAGCCCTTTGCTCAGGGTGAGCAGCACCGTGTCCTGCAGTGGTGGCTGAGCCATGCAAGTCCTTCCCACATCACCTGGAGCTGGTGCTGCAGCCACGTTAGGGGCACTGCTGCCGGGGGATATGTGTGGAATCGCACCGTCCACGCTGGTGTGGTGTTCCAGGCTGAGGTGCAGAGGCAGGAGCTGCCGTGGGGTCTCTCCAGGATGCGGTTCACCAGGATGGTGCCACTGCCTCCTCTGCCCATAGGTTTTACAAATGGTATTGGCAATTTCTGTGCTATTTTAAGAAGATCCTTCCAAAAGCAGTTTGTGTTGCGGATGGGCTGAGCTGAGCCTCGGAGGGATGTGCGGGATGCCTGGAACGCTGTGAAATGCGGCGACTGTTGAGGATGTTTTGGAGAGAGAAAACAACCACTTGGCCGTTGGTTTTGTTTGTGCTGCACAGAAGCATCTCCTGATGAATTTGTGAAGCGTTAGGAAGCCTCAGCAGAGCATGTTCCACTTTGGATTTCGCAGGCCTCTGAGTGCAGGCAGCAAGTGTGAGGCTGTGTTGTCATCTGCCTGCTTTGTTTTGTACCATTTTGAAGCCTTTAGTCAGCGCAGTTCTCTCAAACCCTTGTCTGCCTCCATGTCACAAGAAATCCTATCTAATGGTGAATGGAGCTTCTTTTTCCTCTCTTCCATCCCCATCCTTCTGCACTGGTCTTACCGTGTGGGTGCAGGCAGGAGCATGCTGCAGTACTGCCCATAGGTGCCATGCAGCATGCAGGAGATCCCACCAGGACCAGATCCTCGCAGGGTCTGCAGACAAGAACCACCACCCGCAGCAGAGGTTGCTCAATGCGCGGTGCTCGGAAGTGAAGCAAGTGGCTGGTTCCATCGTGCATTCCCTGGTGAGTGAGCCCAAACCCAGATGGGGAGTCCACAACCGGCTGCGGTGCCATGGTGCTGCTCCACGGAGAGATGACCCCTGGATTTCTGGCTCTGGGGCTGCTGCAGTGGGGCAGGGGGAAGCAGCTGGGGTTTTCCAGTGCTCCCGTTCCTGCTCCATGCTGGCTCCTGTGGCAGAGCAAGGTCGGCATGCAGAGGCAGCCCTTGGTGGCCCAGCGTTTGCAGACGTAAACGGCAGCAGAGCTCGCAGCTGGGCTCTGCATACAGGAACTGAGCCGTGAAGCACTCGGATGTGCTGTGCAGGGTAATCTGTGTTACAGAGCAGCACGTCCCGGAAGGACCCGGTTCCTCTTCTGCCATCTGTGGTTTCACCAGGGCTTGCGTGTCCTTGCTGGGGCTGTGCCGCACTTGGGCTTTGCGCATTACCGAGCAGGAAGCCACGTATCCATTGTTGTTGAAGCCAGTGCTGGGCAGCGCTCTGTGCCCTTCCAAGATGACTGGCTTTGGGAAAACACCAAGTGCCTGCTCTTGTGGCAGCTGAGGTACTGAGCCGTGGTGGAGATCCTGAGGCTGCTCCCTGCTCAGAACCATGTACCCGCCACACCAGGAGTTATGTGAGCAGGGATAGGGCTGAGCAGAGCTGGGATGCAGGCAGTGGGGTTGCACGAGGGCATGCAGCGGTCCACATCACCCTCTTCTCAGGCCGTGCCTGCAGCTCTGGGGATGGCTGGTGCTGCTGCGTGGGGAAATAAAATACTTTGATTTTGTTTCTTAAGCAAATTTGAGGTTTTGGGGTTTCTCTTGCAGAAACAATCTTTTATTTGCGAATCCTGGCTTTGTGTGTGCAAGAATGGAGCTTGTTGAGACTCAGGGTTTGGCGTGTGGATTGGGCAAATACTGCTTTTGAAGATACTTGGGTCTTTTTCTAGCAGTTCCTCTTCTCTTTCTGCCTGTTGCATGTTGGGCTCTGACCACCCACATTCACAAGGGGAATCTTTATTTGCTTTTGGGAGGGAAGAGCTGTCTCTGCAGTGAGCGTGATGAGTGAACCCAGAGGCTGCAGGCACCTTCATCCCCAGAGGTAGCGATGCAGAGTAATTAACAAGAGCTGAAGCTGTGAGTTAGAGCTGTGGGTTGATTAAAAGGCTGAGGTGACCCTAAAGCACTGAGCTCCTGTCCCCTGTAGGACAGTGGAGACAGTGCCGATCCCCATCCATTACTGGGGTCACAGCCACCCCTCCAGCTCTGGTACCCATCCCTTGTGGTACAGAGCAGTGTGGGGGGATTCTCCCTTCCCTGCCTGTATCCCCTTACCGTGCTGCACCTCCCAACCCTGCTCCTCTATCCAGGGGGGTACATGGTGAGCCCCTTCCCTCCTGGCTTTACCAGAGCTTTGCAGCATGCGGTGGGTACAGTGGGTGCCTCCATCACTGTCTCCTGCCAGCAGCTTTCACTCCAGGCATTTCATAATTAATAAGCCAGTTTGAGACAAAAGCAGTTGCCCTACAGAGAGGTTGGCATTGGAAATGCTGTGGTTTCCATCGCTGAACGATAAAATGCCATTGCTGTGCTTGAAACGAGAGGGGGGTAGAGAAGATGCTGTAAATTGGTGGGATTTTTATTGTTTCAGGAATACTGTAGCATTAAGCAGGATAATAAAATGTTTTTCTAATCATAACAGCCCCGAGGCAATAAGCAAACAGGACAATTGTGCTGTGAAATGTCTGTTGATGTGATTTAGAGCCTGTTAAAGCGGGCTGGCGTGCTGTGTGTGCCCCTGGCCAGCTCTCCTGGGTGCTGCGCTGGGGTGCTCAGATGGGAACGCGCTGTGTGGCTCACAGACCTCAGCCTTGCCTGAAAGCTGGTGTTTGAAGCTGCAGTCCTCAGGGCATCAGATTCTGCTGGTTGTTTTTTTTAGGTACTCAGCAGGAAGAATAAATACCACATATCCCTCCATTGTGCTTTGGGAGAAAAGTGGTCTTTAGTGAAAGACCCTCACCAGTGGCTTCCGGGCTGCAGGAATCACAGAATCCCAACCTGGTTTGGGTTGAAGGGACCTCAAAGCTCCTCCAGCTCCAACCCCTGCCACGGGCAGGGACACCTTCCACTAGAG
>WYDI02027138.1:0-12351 GCA_009867235.2 Psittacus erithacus | reverse complement strand
AAGGCTGAAGGACTTTTTTTCTCTTGCAATTTCTTTGCCAGTTCCCCCTTCCCTAGCAAGTGATCCCAGCTGCTTGGCTTTCTTACCTTCTAGTTCGTGACTGTCAGCCCCATTGTCCCAGCATCGGAGCAACCAGGTGATGATGCATTCCCCTGGTCGACGGGTAAAATCTTTTCACATATTCCGTAGCTCGGTTGAGGTCTGGGGTTGAGATGTCACCTCTTCTTCACCTTCTTCCTCTGATTCACATACTAGTAACTCCTGGTCAGATGCTGTCCCGGGTGGTGAGTACATTGTTTCTTCATCTTATTTCTTCATCTTTCTTGCCTCTTTTTTGCTTTTCCCCTTGCATAGAGAGGCAACTGATATTGGTCCTCTGATGTAGATGCTGTACTTGGAGTTGAATTAGCTGCGCTGTCTGTTGCAGTTGAAGTTTGAGTAGCTACTGTACTTGTTGCTGGGCTGGTGCAGCTGCTGTGCTTGGAGCTGGAGTAGCTGAGCTGTCTGTTGCTTTGCCGTCAGACCCAGGGACATTTTTTTCTTTTTGAAGGTGCTGGAGAGCGTTGAATAAGGCTCTGTAAGCATAGGCCAAGCCCCAGCACATTGTTATAATTTGTCCGTCTCTCCTATAACCAGAATGACAACACACCTCATTTAAATGTTTTACTAATTTTTCTGGATTTTGCACTTGTTCCGTAGTGAAATTCCAAAACACTGGAGGGATCCACTGGCCTAGATACTTGCCCATACTATCCCACACACCCTGCCACTCATGACTGTCCAGCCTCAGGGAAAACCTGTTGGCCCTCCTCTATCACTGTCTAACCCTAGACAAGGCCCAAACCTGACTCTGCTTAACTCTTGAGATCAGACAAAATGGTCGTCGGTAAAACGCACTCTGTATGCATGCCAACATGCTGATTCCCATCACAATCAGCAAGCAGGTCTCAAGAGTACCTAAAGGCCGTTCAAAACCTTCAGAACTCTCATATGATGCCGTAAACAGCCAGGTTGGGGGAGGGGGGGATGAGAATGTAAGGCAATGTCTTCTTCACAGGTTGACTACCCGAGGAGGGGAAAAAAGATGTGTTATTGCTAAACACATCTACTATATACCTCCCAAAGGGCAGAGGTGGTGACCACACTGGGAACACAAGCCAGATCAGTTTCATGATCAATGATTCTATTGTATTACAAGTCATTACCATAAAGTACAATGAAACAAGGACCTTAGCCCAAGCCCCCTACTGATAAACACTAAGGCAGCAAATACTGGCTGGAAGTAAGGTACAACATTCTGAAACTGTGAGATCAAAAGCAACAAATTTGAGAGCCAATAAATCAACATTGTGATGAGTGACTATTAATCCGAAACAATGAATGCTTATCACAATACTGTTAGACACACTTTGGTCAGATGTGTCATTATCTCAACCCCTCGAGCCCCACGTTGGGCACCAAAAACAACTGTCATGGTTTAAGCTCAGTTATAAGTCAAAACAACACAGCTGCTCTCTCACTCCCTCCCTTACTCCCCCCCACTCCTGGAGGGATGGGGAAGAGAATCAAAAGAATGTAATTCCCACAGGTTGAGATGAGAAGAGTCCAGTAACTAAGGTATAACACAAAACCACTGCTGCTACCACCAATAATAATAATGATAAGGGAAACAACAAGGGAAGAGAATACAACTGCTCACTACCCAGCCTGACCGAGCGGTGATCTAGCCCTTCCAGGTAACTCCTAGTTTGCATCCTGGGCATGACATGCTGTGGTATGGAATGCCTCTTTGGTTAGTTTGGGTCAGGTGTTCTGTCTCGCCTTCCTCCCAGCTTTCTCTCCTCCCTGGCAGAGCATGAGACTCAGAAAGTCCTTGGTCAGAGTAAACATTACTGAGCAGCAGCTAAAAACATTGGCGTTATCAGCGCTGCTCCCAGGCTGAAAGTCAAAACCACAGCACTGCAGCAGCTACTAAGAAGGAGAAAAAATTATTGTTACTGCTGAACCAAGGACTGGTGTGTTTGATTGCTATAGGCTTGTATGTGCTTCTGGTCCTGTTTTTGATAGCTTACATGAAAATGATGCGACTTTCTCCTGTAGAAATGCATTTTCACTTTGACTTCTTTGACAACCAACCAAAACACAGCTGCTAAGCACATTCATTACCAGATTCACATACAATGTCCTTAACAGTGAAGAGCAGTATTACCTTAGACTCAGTGAATTTTATTTGCGGCTAAATAAGTCTTCTTCTGAAGATTCTTTGAGGGCAATGAAATCACTGGTTTGCTACAGGACATCCATCTATTTCTCCACCATTTTCTGTAAAAAATAAAATAAAACCCAATAAATACCAAACCCCTAGGTTTGTTGGGTTTTGTTTGTTTCGTTTTGTTTTTTTTCTCTCAAAAATAAATGAAACAATGAGGGAAAAAAAACCCACACAACAAAAAAAGGCCTAAAGTCTCTGTTACATTAAAACTGAATTCAATTGAGGGGAATTTCAAAGAAGCCATGGGTTGCTTAGAATTTCTTTCAAAACCACTGATTACCTAGCATATGATTTTTTGTTAAACTAAAATCAGCCACAGCCTTTATAAAAAAATTACAATGAAAGTATCGCAGAATATATATGGAGGATTTTCCTATGAGAGGTGTCCATTGTAAAGTGTAAATCCAGACTCTCTGATCCAATTTATAGCCTTAAAAGCTGTCTGCTTGTATTTCTAAGACTGGAAGCTACTTGGGCACAGTTGTGAGCAAAATTGGCTAAAAAAATCAAAAACCTCAAAATAAGTTGTCTAAAACTGATGCAGATTTTGTGAAATAAAATTTAAGTATGTTTGCATTCATTATTTCTCTTGTAGAGGAAGACTCTTATTTCCTCACAGTTTACTACAAGAATAGATAAATCTTAGACTCTTCTGAAAAATTGTATTATGCTGTTTAAATCTTTGATGATGAAAAGCAGTTCATGGTGCAAGGAGAAGACAAGCAGCGTATGAGTTAAATAGGATTGTTTCTAGGAATATTCTAGGAATAGAAAACTATTTTTTTACCTTTTCAGGAATTTGGTATCCTACAGTAATTCTTATTTCTCTTTTTAACAAAGTTATAACACATCTTGCCAGGCACCCCTTGCCTCCAGTATGTCAATCACACCACAGAGCTTCGTGTTGTCAGCAAACTTGCTGAGGATTCACTCAATGCCACTGTCCGTGTGGCCAACGAAGATGTTAAACAGCGCTGGTTCCAATATCAACCACTGAGGAACACCACTTATCACTGGTCTCCTCCACCTGGACATTGAGTTGTTTACCACAGCACTTTCAGGCAACTATCCAGCTAATTCCTTAACCACCGAGTGGTCTACCCATCAAATGCATGTATCATCAGGTTAGAGACAGAGACAGCCTGTGGTGCAGTATCAAATTCTATTTTACGTACTGTGAGTGTAACTGCTTCTTAATGATGTTTTCCATAGAATATTTGAAATCATGTGTTTTTATGAATTTTCAGACACTTGCATTTATTTATTGCATACTCAGTATGTTGTATGATTTTTGTAAATGTTTCTATTGCTGATTCATTAAAAAACAGTGTTGGAAGTGTTGATACAGCCTGCCCTGGCTGCAGATCAAGAAAATACAAGCAAAAATATTATGTTTATTTATTGGTAGATTGGAAATAACACAGTCATTTGCAACATAAATTTGCAATTAGATCATAATTTGGAGTAAATCACAACCATACACAAAGTGAATTCTCTCAATTTTGCAGGCAGTCATAGCAGTGCTTGTTAAAAATAAAAAAATAATTTATTGGGATCTTGGCGAACATACTACTTGTGTAGGAAATCGAGTCTTCAGAGCACTGTGGTTAGTCACTCTTTAGTGGCTATGGAAGTTCTGAATTTGTACTGAGACCTGTTATAATGGTCTTTGCAGAAACAACTTTAGCTGAACTAGGAAATGCTCCTCAAGTCACTGTTTTGCATAATTCTTGTAATCCATCTTCCTCTCTTCCCTCCCCCACCCCCCGCATAATTCCTTGCTCTTTTTATGTCTTAATATACAAAACATCTCTTAAATAAATGAACTGCATAAAAAAGACTGATCCACCTGACCATGCCTGCAAAAACAGTTTTCATGGAATACTTAAAGTCTACATACAATAAAATTGCTTCTGTAGCAGTAATCACATCTGGAAATCTTTGGGACGCACCACCTGAGGTATTAATTAACATTTATAAGCAGAACAGTCCTTACTATACCACAGAGCATACCTGATTTCATACTTACAATTCATGTCCTATAGCTCTTGCCACGCTGTAGACCATTCTTTAACAAATAATGCTGTGTTTACAGTACTACAAGGTGAATATTATGCTGCCTTTTATTAAGAATGGTTCAAGGGTTTGTCCTGGTCTCTCTCAGTATTGCTGTTCCTTTCACATGACTCTTCTTCCCTTCACAGCCCTCTCCCCAGCCTGCTTCAAGCTCATCGACATCTGGGGAGGTACAGCTACAAGTACAGGAGTGCTGGAGAAATGCAAATACTTGCAGGGCTCAGCCGGTGGATGAGGACTCTGTACCCCCATCTCTTACTAAGATTGACGTTCCCTCTCCTAGTACTGATGAAGGAGAGCAGAGAGAAGGAGAAAGAAGAAACTTACACCTGAGATGAGAGCTAGAAAGAACAGTTAGGAAGAAGATGAAACATAATCTCTGCTGGTTTTCAGTGAAGCAGAACCAAAGGCAGGAACAAATAACAGACGAGTCAAGCGTAACAAAGAGATCAAAGAGATACTTCCACAAAAGCTAGGAGATTTTAGAAGACTTTTTCTTATTCCTAAAATAAATGATTGATTCGGAAGTAATTTGTGAAGTGTAATTTAGATGAAAATTATTTCTAATCAACCTTTGGGTGCATTGCAGGAAGATACACTAGGACATCATATCTTTGCATTTGTTTATACTAGCTTGTGTCCTAATAAGGCAACTGTCTGGCTCAAAATGACTAGATGGTGAAACTGTGCATGTTCTTGCCTTCACAATTTTATTTAGTTGGTTTTTGTTCTACTTTTTAACACATATCTTCATGTTTTATTATGAAAAGGATGGATTTTGTAGAACCACTGTTACTTTTCCTAGTCTGTTGCATTAAAAAAAAAAAGAATCATATCTGCCTGAAGTGGGTGCTTCTTTCAGATAAAGGTCACAATTTGCTCCATAGAAACAGAACTCTTTTTCCCTGAAGTTCAGTTTCTTAGACTTAGTGACCATGAAAGACTGATTAGTATTGCTATGGTAGAGCATTTTAATGCTGTGCTTGGATTTGAACAAAAGAAGTGTGTTTGCAGTATGCAGCAGAACAAATTAAAAAAAAAAAGAAAAAAGAAAAAAGAAAAAAAAGCTGCAAACCTTGAAGATGGGATAGAAATAGTTTAGAAAGAAAGTAGGGTTTTAGCAAAAGAAATTCTTCTGTAGCTCAGTGGAATACAGTGCATTATAGCCTACTTTAAGTGACATCAGACTAAGCAGCCTTTCTCGCTAAATGAAGAGAAAACATTTTGTTAAATAAGGCTCCTTTCTAAATTACTAATCTTCATGTTGCAGTCATTCACTTCTAATTTCAGTGGCACTGGAAATCAGCTTTTCTTTTAACAAAACAGAAAATAGTATGAATTTTCTAAGCAAAAGAGGGATGTTATATACATAAAGAATAATTTGAACAATTTTCCAGTTTTTTGCCCTAAAGGACAATTCCTGTTTCTGTCTTAAGAGGAGGTGTCTCAGAACCCAGATATGGGAGTGTGGAACTTTAATTACTGCTATGATTTAGACCTTGTGCAAACAAGTACTTTGTAATGAAGTACTGAACTTCTGTAATAAAATTTAAATCAAGTTGGACTTAGTCAAGTTGGACTTGTCAGGAAAATAAAATGATAATAACATCAGTTCCTGGGAGAGGCTGAAAACTCTGACCAGGATTTGAGCCTAATGAGAATATCTTGTATTATGTACTGAGTATGACAATAAAGACAATCTGATACAATATCAGGAATAGAAGTATAAAATTAAAGATTAATATGGTCTAATTTCTTGGCTAACAGTTGACATAATAAAACTAGCCATGGATGAGAAAAATGCATTAAAAGTATTCAGTTTTGCCAAGGCATTACTACTTTGGATGTGATTTTTTTTTTTTTTCTGTTCAATTTAGGACCTACTTGACTATGACCTAGTTAAAATTAGCCCAAATAATGTGTAAGTTATAATCACAGAAAGATGAGTACAGAATTGGGCAAAGGATAGAAAAAATAAAAACAAATAAACAAAAAATTAACAAAAAAAAAAAAAAAAGGCCAGAGAAAACAGGGTGAAAAGCAAGTATAGAGAGACTAAAAATAGGAATAAAGATATATATACGTGTTCTAATGAAAAAAATTAATATTGCATAAAAAACCTGGCTATACAAATTTATTATCCTTCATATACTAAAATATATAAATTTTATTAAATATATAACTATAAAGGTTTCTATACATTACGAAACAGATGATAGATTCCTAGGCATGGGAATGAGTAACGTAGATACCTCTGGATTCTAAGAATCAGTTCTCTATTAGTCCTTAATAAATTATTAATTGGTGGAATTCCCTTGTCAGAGAAGGCTGCTATAGGAAACTTCTGTGGGACCTGATCACAGAGGAAAGATGGTGTAACCTAATTCTCAGTAACTAGTACCTTGTTCTCACAGCTGTGGAATTTTTGTTAAGAACTACTTTATATAAGCAAGATTAACCAAACCCGCCATTCAGAGTCTATGGATTCGCTTCAGTTCAACAATATAGTTCCCCCTGCTTTCTTTGCTATTCCCCTCGCACTCCAACATGTAGCACAAGCAATCCAAGCTCATTGATCTGGAAATAAAATTGGGAAATGTAGTGTATTATAGTGATTTATGAGATTTCTAGTATTTTCTAGTTTTATTGAGGAAAGAAATACGAACGCAGTCTTTCTAATGTTTTATTTTCACTCCTGCCTTGAACTAGGGTGTGCAGAGTCATAGAAATTCATTAACGGAAAATGTTGAGCCTCAAAAAGCTGTTCAGTTCACTAAAAATTCTGGGTGAAAGTTTAGGTCACTTTTTATTTTTTCAGAACTGGCTCATCATCCATAGGTTTAAGGCAATTATTCAGCTCTTCCAAGTATAGCTGGAAAAGGCTCAAAAAGATTTAACAATTTCATTCCCACCTCATGTGAACCAAAAATCAGGACTTTAGAGCAAATTACTCTTAAAAAAACCAAAATAAAATAAACAAATGGATGCTTCTTAGAACAATACAAAGCATAAAATAGATCATACTGGGCTAAGACAGAGGTCTATTTAATCCAGTAGTATCTCCCTGTCCTTGGCTTGATGCTTATAGGAGCTCAGAATAATACTTCCACCAGTGTACTGCCAGCTTTTGGCAAGCTCCTACATAAAACCTTCCACAGCAAAGACTTCACTTTCATATCACAGTGTTTAATAGACCTTGCTGGACATTTCTCCTATGAATATGTCTAATCTACTTTTGATCTCATTTGTACTTTTGGCATCCAAATATCCTGTAGTAATGAGTGCCAGAATTTAGTTATATGTTTTGTGAAAAAACTACTTCCTTTGATCTATTTCAAACCAGCTGCCTTATAATCTCATTTGCTGCCCTTTCAGTGTTATGAGAAATAGTGAATAATAGTTTCTTATACATCTATTCCATGCCGTTCATTATTTTATATACTTTTATCATAACCCACCACCTGTTCTCTGAAGCTGATGAGTCTTGTTCTATTTAATTTTTCTTTCTGCAGAAGCCATTTTATATCTCAGCAGCTTTCTTCATATCAATTATATCCTTCTTGACAGCAAGTGACCAGAACTATACTATTTGAGACACAGGAATACTGCAAAGGTAAAAGTAACACAGCGATATTATCTATTATTTTCTCTATTCCTAACAACTCTTAATGTCCAATTTGTGTTTTTGGCCTCAGGTGAATACTGGCCTGACTATTCCTAAATTCAGCTCCAGATTAAAAAAGCAATTAAGCCCACCAAAATTGCATGTACTGTTAGAATTCTAGTTCTCCATGTTCATTATTTTACAATTTTCAACATCAATTTTTTCAAGTTGTTGTTTTTTTGTTTTTCTTAACTGAAATTCTTTTTCAACTATTTCAGTCTGGTTTATTTCTGACTGTTCTTACCAATAAAGTATCATCAACCATCAACCATATTTGTCATGCTACTACTCATACTTCAGGTTTTTCATAGATATACTCAACAGCATAAATACTGGTACAACTTTTGTGATACCATCACATGCTGCTGTTAAAACTAACCATTTATCTCTACTCTTTTTTTCATGTTAAGTGACTAGTTATTAATACAAAAGAAGATCTTATTTCTGATGACACTATAAAAAAAGCCCAAAAAAATATTCCTTCCCTCTGCAAAAATACTCTTAATTCTTCTCCATTACATTTCATTCACCACATCTATTAATTCCATAATTTTGATAAATTTGTTTGGTGAAAAGTCAAACCTAAGTACATGTTAAAAATACCAACCTTGGGTTTTGTCATGTAAGGGAGAGAAACTGTTATCTCTAGTATTTCTGTCTTTGGAAGAACCAAAGGGTTCCAGAAGAAAACAGACAATAGAACCCACTCCCTGCCTGTGAAAACAAGACAATGATCATTACAGACTATCATCTCATAGCAGCCTTTCCTGTGGTGTTTAAACTCTCTGTGCACATTGGGCTTAGAAAATTGTGCACTTAGTCATGATTTGAAAGTAGTGTTTCCTAACCAAAGGAGCACTTTTTCTTGAGTTTAATTATTTTGTCTAGGGGGTTAAAAAGTCATTTTCTGGGACCTTTTTTTCATATAATAAAAAAGTACTGTGAATACCAAGAAGAAGATAATAAATGCCACATGTATATATGCACATATGAACTGACTTTCGTCTTGGGAACATTATCATCTGTGTTTTTTCTCTTATAATAGAAGCCAATTTTCACATCAGATGCCTTTTTTATTTTTTTTTTCATTTTTTTGTTTCTTGGAAATTATATTTCTGTAAGCTTGACTCCTGAAATGTGTTTCAGTTTTTCTCTCAGAAATTAAAGTTTGCATTCTTCAGAAATGGAAGGAGCAGTAATGTCTTGCCACCAAAAAAATATTTAAATCAACATCAGTTTATGCTGCTTCTTTTCTTTTTCACCTAAAATTCAGAAATATTAGTTTTCATATTCTTTTTAGCTTCTTCAAGTGCTTTGACTTTTGCATATACAATTGCTAGTTAGTGCTTTACTGCATTGATACTGTGTTTTCGTTGTTTTGGTTAAAAACTGCTGCCTTGAAAAATTTGCATTTTGCTAGGCTGTGCTAAACTTGCACTGGCTCAATTATAATATCTTAATGTTGAGATTTATAGCAGAAAAGCTCATAAGTCTTTAACTATACTAGACATAAAATGTAGCCTCCTAATGATTTAACAGCATCAATAATTTCAACATAAAACCACCAAAGAAAGCAAGTTAAGAATTTAGAAATTATATCTCCCTAGGTTGTATCTGAGATCTAAAAATTATGTTTTTTCTCTGACGGGTAAATAACCAGTTCCTCTTAATTAGATTATATTATGGAAAATGAAAGTGTTATTTGAAAGCAGCAATGGAGAAGAATATAGTCTGTTATTAAGAGCAATATCTTGTAAATGTCTTAAGCTGTCTAGTTACCATGATAAATAGATTGGGGTACATGCACACTTTAATTACTAACAGTGAAATCTGCTGAAAATGAAGTATTGCACTTGGTAAGAGCTATTAATGTTGAAATGATCCATTTAAGAGTGACCTGTGGTATAAAAGTATGGATTTAAATTGGCAATTAATAAAAGTCTATTTCTGAAAATGCTAACACAAGAGCTCAATAAAAATTCTAACTAGGTCTCAAATACCACAGACGGTTTATTGGCATTTTAATATTTATTAATTATGCTAAATACTTTTGTACACTCAAAACTAAGGATGAGAGGATAACAATGGACATACTTCCCAGCTAGCAGTTAGGAGATCAATGGTGCACTTAGTGGACTAGTTCAGTTTTGTAGGCTTTAATCCTGCTTATAATGGAGGAACACCGCATGATTTCTTTTTGAAGCTTTATTTGCAAAATGAACCATTTTATCTCAGACTACAGAGAATAAGAATTCTGATTATTTTTTTTCAATGAAGAAGAAAATTAAGTAGTTCTCATCAAACTACATTTTTAATGTCCAGGAGATGTGTAAAGTGAGCTTTTCATGATTTAATAGTGAAAGTGTTACTGCTAGTCTAAAGACAAAAGCTGACATACTATCTCTCTGATTTCTTTCACCTATGTATCTAGAAACCTATATATCTAGAAACTGACATTTCAGAGGCTCAAAATACCTGATGAAATCCTGACTATATATATCAGACAGTGCAGAATTTTGTCCACCATTCTGCAGAGCAGAATAGTTATTTCTTGAGAAAATTACCAACTTCTGTTTTAAATCATAGCCCCTTTTTCTCAAGCAACCCAAGGATTAATTAGCCCAATTCAGAAAGATATTGCAGTGCATATTTAAATCTATAGGATTAGCCTGCCTTGCTGAATGATGCCCTAAATTTACAGCTATTTTTATTGGCAGATAAAGTGCTTTAATGCAATGCTAGTCTGAATCCTGTAACTGGAACATAGCTGTTGAGGTGTATTATGTGTCTGTCCTGGGTTGAGCAGTACCAATCACTTTCTCTCCTCCTTAGTAGCTGGTGCAGTGCTGTGGTTTTGACTTTTGGCTGGGGCGCTGATAACACTGATGTTTTTAGTTGCTGCTCAGTAATGTTTACTCTAACCGAGGACTTTCTGAGTCTCGTGCTCTGCCAGGGAGGAAAGGAAGCCGGGAGGAAGCAGAGACAGAACACCTGACCCAAACTAACCAAAGAGGCATTCCATACCACAGCACATCATGCCCAGGATGTGAACTGGGAGTTACCCGGAAGGGCTAGATCACCACTCGGTCAGGCTGGGTAGCGAGCAGTTGTATTCTCTTCCCTTGTTATTTCCCTTATCATTATTGCTATTGGTGGTAGCAGCAGTGGTTTTGTGTTATACCTTAGTTACTGGACTGTTCTCATCTCAACCCGTGGGAACTGCATTCTTTCAGTTCTCCTCCCCATCCCTCTGGGAGCAGGGAGGGGAGGAAGCGGGGGGAGTGAGAGAGAGACTGCATGGTTCTGAGTTACTGGCTGGCTGAGCTTAAACCACAACAGTTGTTTTTGGCACCCAACGTGGGGCTCGAGGGGTTGAGATAATGACACATCTGACCAGAGTGTGTCTAACAGTATTTGTGATAAGCATTCATTGTTTCAGATTAATAGTCACTCATCACAATGCTGATTTGTTGGCTCTCAGAGTTGTTGCTCTTGATCTCACAGTTTCAGAATGTTGTACCTTACTTCCAGCCAGTATTTGCTGCCTTAGTGTTTATCAATGGGGGGCTTGGGCTAAGGTTCTTGTCTCATTGTACTTTATGGTAACGACTTGTAATAGGGTTGGACTCTGGCAGCAGGGCAGGATGGCCGTGGCCGTGGGCTTGTACCTGGCCATCCCGCTGCTCTTCACCATCCTGGCCCTCATCCTCGTCTCTATCTTTGTGAGGCTGCGGGAAGCCAAGGGGGAGCAGCCTCAGGAGCCACCGGCAGCCGAACTGGCCCAGGAGAGCTGCTCCATGGACCAGGAGGCTAGGAAGGAGGCGGTTGCCGAGCAGCGAGAGGAGGCAGCAGAGGAGCCAAGCCCCACAGCCGAGCCCAGCCCTGCGGCAGCCGAGCCCATCCCCTGGCAGCTGCCTCCTGAACCCCGCAAGCCCAAGCCCCAGGAGGATGCAGGAGACCATGCAGCACTTCCCAGCAAGGCAGAGGAGGAAGATCTGGACTCAGAAAGAGAAGCTGGTGGTGAGAGAGCTGGCAAACACAGCAGCTACACCAGCCCCAGTGACAAGTACAGCAGCATCATTTGAGAGTTCTGAAGGCCTTTAAGTACCCTTGAGACCTGCCTGCTGATTGTGATGGGGATCACCATGTTGGCACACATACTGAATGTGTTCTACCCACAACCATTTTGTCTGATCTTGAGAGTTATGCAGAGTCATGTTTGGGTCAGACGATGATACAGGAGGACCAAGAGATTTTCGCTGAGGCTGGACAGTCATGAGTGGCAGGGTGTGTGGGACAGTATGGGCAAGTATCTAGTCCACTGGGCCCCTCCAGTGCT
>WYDI02027136.1:34704-76381 GCA_009867235.2 Psittacus erithacus | reverse complement strand
CCATCCCTCCGGGAGCCGAGGGAGGAGGTGGGGGGGCAGTGAGTGGGCTGCGTGGCAGGCCTTAAACCACGACAGCCTGTAGACCAAATGTAATTTTAATGTTTCCTATTTAGAATTAAAGTATACTTCAAGTGCTACTCTCAGATTAGATAAATATACTATTGTTTACAGTTATGATAACCTTAAGATCCTCAAAATGCCTTAAAAAAGCTAATTACATGCTCTTATTTGCTGTTAGTAAAGACAGAAGAATAACAACCCAACTCATTTAATCCCTACTGTGATTTCCTCTGGGCTAATTAAAGTGTACTCGACTGATATCTTAACTGAGCTGCTATAGGCAATTAAAATATTTAAAGGGACCAGCATCATGTTAGTGCTGTGCTCTCTGTAATGAGCTGTGCTGCTCAGCAGGAGGACTGATGGTGTATTTATGGGCACTGTGGAGATGAGTGTCCCAAGGAACTGCCCTAGAAAAATTCTGCGCTGTCTCCCAGTAGTAGAATCATAGCATAGTTAGGGTTGGAAAGGACCTTAAAGTCATCTAGTTCCAACTCCCCTGTAATCATCACACTGGAGGATCATGTCACTCAGTGGATGCAATACCAAGGGTAGCCCTGTTCCAAACACCTGTAGAACTCTTATCAAGGCCGCCTGTTCCTCCTCCCACATCCTTTTGCTCCAGGGCTGGTACTACAAACAGTCTCAGAGGAGTAAACCCCATGGGATTGGCCAAGGTGTGCTGCTCTGCCTACACTAGCATACTTAGGCAAATTTTCCCTTGCTTGTCCGTGGAAGCAGTAAGAGAAATAGGGCGCTGTCTAAGGCTATATTTGCTCTCCACAAGTGCTTTTAACATCAGGTCCTGTCCCTTTCCACTTTTGGAGAGGATGGGGTATTTGCTACCAAACCCTTCCAAAAAGAACAAGTTTTGTGCCTTCTATAGCTATCAATATGTCTGCAGTTTAGAAAAAGAAACCTTTGAAATACTTGTATTCAAAGGACAAAATAGGTTTTGCACACAAACTTAATATTATCATACATGATAAGTATTTTAAAGAAAATAGAGGTGCCGCTGAGGTTAATAAGTCACTCATTTATTCAACAATTTCCCCTCTATGCCTCAGTGCAAATGGCTAGATTACCATGTTTGAATGCCTGGCTAATGTGTGTGGTGCTGATGAAATAATAAGCTCTTAAGAAAAGCTAATTCTTTACAAGCAACTGTCATTAACTTTTTCTGATGTTGATGCTTACATTTATAAGTTGCATGAATGGACTGTTCACCTTTAAATGCACCTGATATGTCTGTTCTAATTCTAGGTGCCCCAGCTTGTTAATGAGTCTTTAATGCCAAGATTCAGTCTGTACTAATTTTTACAGTTGTTGAGAGATGTTAGAATGTAAACACTAAGTCTTCAGCCCTTCCGTATCATATTTTACTATCATATTCTGAGGAAATAAAGTGATTCATTCAGAGTATGTAAACCTCTTCATTAAAATACTCAGTAGGCTAAAGAGACCATCAGTGGTCTCCTGTGGCTTTTGTTTTCTTGAAATGTTAATATTTAGCTCATCTTATTTTCTATCTACCCTAAATAGTAGTGTTCTCTCCTGCTACTCCTGAGGTAGAAATGGGTATAAGTCTTATATTTTTGGACACTCAGCCCACAGTGGATGCCTGAAGCCATTAACTGGAGTGGTTTTGTTTGTTTATGACATGAATACTAATCATGCCCAAACTTCCATGTTGGGTTTTTCTTGAGAAATGAATCTTCTCCTTCAATGTGAATTTGTTGTACTGTGATTTTCCTCAAGATCTTGGTCTCTTCCAATAATAATGTAGCATATCATATGAATTTCCAAACGAAAGCTGCTTTTATTTTTCCCTTTTGCAGTTGCTTGTAATCCCATAGATTAAGTATTTTATTCACTATCTTTCAAATACATTTCATTGTTCTTGTTAGGTAAAAGAAAAGACTTTTTTTAAAAATAAAATTATTTTGTTTCTGGCTATGACCTGAAATAGCTGGAAAAAGAAAATAGTACCATTTTTGAGTGGAGCTTTGCCTGTAGTAATGAGATTTAAGTAGCATGTATAAACTGTGATCCAGCATTTCAGTGCTTAACCTGAAACAGTTCAATTTCATCCATCACCCAAAGCATGTGCAATAGCTTTATTTGAACATTAAGTGAAAATAATTCCTCTGTCTTAACCAGAAACCCCAATCAGTGCCCAGCATGTCAGTCAAGGTCTGGCTGTAATGCTACCACTGAGCAAAGCAAACAGCACTAGGGCTTTGCAGTAAAGTGAAATCTCTCCTGAAAGGCTCTTTTCCTTTTAAAGGCCTAATTGTAGAGCATTATGATTATTTCTTAAAATGAATAGAAGAATTCATATCCACTGGAGTTGACAGATGATAGAACTTTACTAAACATCAATAGAAGTATCAGAACAAACCTCAAAGATGACCCATTTTGTCTCATGCATTATAAATCTGTGTTTTGAATGATTCTTAGAATTTCTAAAGTTATTTGCCTTGTCCTTGAACTCTCCATGTTTCATGTGTAGGAAGAGAAAGACATGCTACTAATAGGGAAAATTATCATGCTAATCTGCTTGTTTGGTTTTGTTTTGTGTTGATAGCAAAGGTATTGAGTGTCCAAGGTAACTTGCCACTTCCCAAGGTAATGCATCTATTGCTTAACAATGAAAAGTACCATCATATATATAGCCAAATATAACTGAGAGAGAAAAACCTGTTCTTGGCATGTGTGTTCTCTCACATGCTCTCTTCATTTCTAAACAAATGCTAGGAGCAGAGTATGGGTGATGAATTGGAGTTATACATTTTCAAGGACAAGTACAGTATTAGAATAACAGACACATGTCTGACCCAGAAAATAGAACTGATTTTAAATACTAGAACATAGAATTTGCCAGAAGACTGGGTGAAATAAGAAGTAATAACACTGATAAGAAAATATACAGGATCTGCAATGAGAAACAATCATATTTTTGCAAAGCAGAATAATTGTGATTACATGTCAGAGCAACCAAGTTGCTTGCAACTTTTGGTCTGCTGTATTTCACTTTGATTTAAATTTCCCCATGCAAATATATTTTGTAGTTCTTATTAGCATTGAAGGTGGGTAAAAAAGGGTCAGGCTTTTCCCAAAAAGATTAGTCCAGCCGTAGTCTACAGGCTATGTAATCCTGGACCTATGCAACTCTGATAAGATTTATGCAGTCATAGGGTTATTCAAAATAACACCTACAATTTCACAACCCAAAATTGTATGATAGCTTGCCCTATTTCCACCACTATACATCTGACAATAAAAAAGGACCTAAAAGGCAATTGGAAAAGCTTTTTCTACCAGGGATTTCCCTTTTCCCCAGAAGAGCATCAAATGGATGATTTGCCCGAATACGTATCTCTTCCGTGTGACAAGCCCAGATATCCATGTTCCCAACAAATGCAATGATTAAGATAAAGATAGAAATCACATGGCTTATGTTCTGTCCATACCTTCAACTGACCACTGTCACTACCTTAGAAGAATCACAGCACATCAGCCCTTTCAGTTGTGCTCCTCTGCAAGAGAATTCAAAAGTTATGACACTGCTGCTAAGACAAAAGATATTAATAAAGCCACTGAAATGTTAATTGAGAGACTTAATCTTCTATAGTTTAGTGATGGAGTACAGAGACCATTTAATTGCAAATGAAGAAAAGGAAGACCTGCCAAACTTGGTGACTGGGTTTGGTGAACGAATCTTCTTTGTAGAAAGACTGAGCTTTGAATCTCTGCACAGATTTAGTAGCATGAAAACACACCAGTATTCTAGCGTGTTTTATGTAAAGTACCAGCAAATACAACATGCTGAAGAAAATACCTGGAGCAATTTTACTGGTGGTCTCCTAGGGACTGCAATACACAGCTGTAACTGTATGTGGATCAGATGCACAGGGGTGTGGAAAGCTTTGAGGACAACCATTCTGCAGATGATAGCACAGCAGACTAGCCTACTTCAAGCCTAAACAAATTTAAGTTGGTTGAAGAAAACCCCTGAATAGCAGTCCATGGAACTGCACTGATCTGCCCAACTTCCTCTATAGCCCCTAACTGATGTGAAGGGAAAGTCCATAACCTATAATGCAATGCCACTGCCATGATCTCCATAGGCATGCAGTCTGTCGTATGCAAAGAAGATTCAGCTTTACATAGAAAAGACTATTCAACTTTCAGTACAGTTTTATGTTTGTAGACCACTTGTCCTTTTTCAACATAAGTAAGGAACTGCCATGTAGGAATTTGTCTGAATTCACACCAATGCAAATAAAAATGGAGTTGCTCCAAATGAGGGAGAATCTTAAGAATCTTAATTTCCTTATTAGATTAGTGGAAAAATGGGCTAGTGAGATCAGAAGTAGACATTCTTCATTTGCAAATTAATTATCTTTTGCTCTTTGTACCCGTTCTTTTGTTTGTCTTTGCTGACCAACTCAGAGTATAGGGTTTCAAATCCAATCAAACCTTTTTCTTTAAATTCCCTGTCATTGGTGATTATGGGTGCACATTGCTGTTGCCTTTTCAGGGTTAGAGTCTTTGTTTTGTTGTGATGCCTTTAAAGTAAGACTTCTTATCACACCTGAATAACAAGCACAAGTTTTAAAACAGAGTATGCATACAATAGTAAGGGTTGTAACAAGGAAAAATTAACATCTCTTTGCAACTAGCTTAGTAAACTTTACATTATCTTTATACAAAATATTGTTATAAGTTTGCTCAAATTTGTGCTTTTAAAATGGTCATTAAACATAAATTTTATTTTCTCTCCCATGCCATTAGATCAAATTATGATTCCTCAGTTTAAATAATTTCTGACATAGCAAATTTCAATTTGAGCTCAGTGGAGAGTCCTGACCCAAAAGAAAATTCTTTTCAGTTGGTTGTTTCATCAGGTTTACAGGCAGGTACTAGAATGTGACCTTCCCAGTCACGTCCTTTCCGCTGCAGATTTGGAACTGCACAGCTGCTTCACTGATGAGCCTTTAGAGACATCAAGTAAAATTTTGGCCCTTTGAAATCAAGTTCCTGTTGGGTTCAACTTTTAAGAATAAAAGCATATTAATGCATGCAACACTCAGTTTTCATAGTAAGCTTGTATTTTCAAAGCAGTTTTTAACTATCTGTTCAAATTCTCAAAAAATTCCCTCAGGCTCATATCCAACCAGCTCACTAAGAATATTTTAGCTATAAACAAGTCACAACAACAGAGTTTTTTGGAGAATGGTTGTAGGGGGTTTTTCATCCCAGAATTCTGACAATTAAAATCTGCTGTGAGAGTGCTGGGTCTCTAGATGTGCAAGTTGAAGTACTAGGCTCTTACTGAAGGCAAACAGTGATGAAGATGTCAGCCTACCATGTAAAGTTTTGTGAATTAATGCAGCTGTGCTGGTTTTTACTGTGGTGTGGAAGGGCCACAAAGATCAAGTGAGGTCACAAACTCCCAATACAATCCACAGATACCTCTGCTTTTCAGTGCCTTGCAGGGTGCATTTCAGCACTGTGTTCCCCCTGTAAACCCAAGCATAGGGGTATAGATTTACACAGCTTGGTGACTCATAGTAGCTATCCTTATAGAATTCTGTGATAGAGAAGGAAACTAAATCTCAACCAAATGTTTAGAGCCAAGGCCAACAGTGTAATTCCATCATTTCCATTAGTTGCTTTTTGTGTTGGTGCACTGATGAGCTGCTTCAGCTAGCTGCAAACCCTGTAGGTTAGGTAACATCCAGGTGAAGCTTGATATGAAGGGGCTTCACATGCAAAGAATCAGGAAATTAATATAACCCTTGCAGATAGTTTACACTTCAAAACATGTTCTGAGAAATTAAAATGCAGTAAAACACACAGAGGAGACTCCCCTCTTAAAAACAGCAACTGCTGTGGTGCAGATGGTTCTTTGCTAACCCCCAGCCCTGCTGGGGATGGAGCAATAAGTTATTTCAAGTAGCCATCATCATCATCAGACCCACCCTCCTGGGTCTGTTCTTCATGATACAGGGCAAAACCAGTGCTCTGTGAGCATGGGCAGGACTGAGGGTCCCAACGTTGTGCTAAAGGATGGCTCTGCTTTCACAGGTGAGGCTTGCAGGAGCTTTCCCTCCTGTGAAAGGAAATAGTTTGTACTTCCTTTTTTCATACAGGTGTATTTGAGTTTAAACAGATCTCTGTTCTTCAAAGGATATACTAAATTAAGCCACTCTTAGAAAGTATTCGAAGGTATGGGGAATTATGCCATTATTGAAACTAAAGATGAGTTACTTCTCCCTGCTGAATCCAAGATACAAGCTGCTGTAGTGTTTCTAGGAGCTTATAATTATTATTATTTCCATTCCATATGGAACTTAAGTGTAAATCTGCCAATGAATTTTTTAACATTGAGCTTGCCTGCCTGGATGAGTTCAGAATTTATTATTTCAATTTTATTCCCTGCACTTTTTGTAGGAAATCTTTTGTATTTTTTAGGGAAAGAACTCATACTGAATTTACAACCCTTTCTTCATCAATAAATTCAGGAAAATCAAATTATTGTTAGGAATAAACCCCCAAATACTATATTATTAAAGTGCATTTTGAGACAAGGCGTCATTTTGTTTTATGAGTTGTAGTTCAATACTGGAATGCTGTTAGAGCTTTGTATACAGAACACTTGAAGTCGTTGTGCTTTGTTAAAAGATTGATACGGGAAATAAGTAATTACTAGTGAATTTTTTTACTACTGTTAATTTGCTTCTGTTTGTGCTCTTTTAAATGCGCTTTTTTTTTTTTTGCGCTCTTTGCACTGACTACTTTTAATTAGGATCCAAATTTTAACATATTATTCATACTGAGTAGTAACTGCTTTACATAGCCTTGCTGTTTTCAGGAAGCTATTTTTGCAAATGCATACTGACCACTGCCGTTACATGAATTACCCTTCCTGGCAAGGACGAAAAGCTGAGGGTATGTGCCTTCTACAGGCACCCTGTTATGTAAAGCATACTCAGCCTGTTGAAGGTTGGTGAGATTTCTCATTAGGAAAATAGAAAGGATGAAAGATCATACTGTATTTATTAATACCATGTACCTCTATCACTTGCACCTCCAATAACAGTCATGCTGACTTAAAAGCCTTCCCTGAAAACAAGGATAGAACAGGACTAAATGTTGTTCTAAAGCTGCTCTGAAATAAATTACCAGAATTGAGGCATTTTATTTAAAAACTGGTAAGCTCTGTATGATAAAATGAACAGCAGGATGGAAGTTTGGGGCAGGCTGAACAAAATCAAAGCAATGGGAAATTTATAACTGCTGGTCTGTCATATCCATAATAAATCTCACAAAGATAAAACTGTAGCTGTAAATTCTAGGCACAGTTTAAAACTTGTAAAATGTAAAGGTTCTCCAGAAGGCATTGGAAGGGTCTACATCCATTCATTCATTTAGCCATTAATGAAGAGAACTCTCATGTTGGAGTATCCATTTCCTAAACCTAGCAAAAGAATGGTTGTGTTAATGCCAGAGTTAAGGCCAAAACCAAATCATTATAAACTTGAGGGTAAAAAGTAAAAAATCATGTTGTTTGGACTAGAAATGGCTGATTTATTAATTTGAGCTCCTTCTGAAGTTTTCCAACATGAAGCGTTATATCTATTCATGAAACTCTGAAAAAAGACTCGAGTCCAATATCAATCCTAAGGAGATTAAATACTTAAGCATTATACTGTCCTCTAAATTAAGGAAGTTGTATAAGCTTAATTTCCAGAGGATTCTAAATGTGATTAAACTGGATATGCCATGATTAAATATCTTGCTGCTATCCATTTCTGGGTGGATTAACTCTGTTAAAATGAACTCTTCCCTAATATTTATTTCAGGACTCCCGAGAGATTTCTTATTCTGTGGTTTAGAATCTTGTCTGTTTTTTTGGCAGTTTTTCACAGAAAATAAAGTCTGACTGAAAGCACAGATATTACAAAAATCTACTGAAAGCTCAAGGGTACTCCTCAGATTTGTGTGCTAGCACCAGCCCTCTCTGGCAGCTGCGTTAAATTACAGAGGAATCTCTGTGCAGTCTGAAGCTGGGGCTTCTAATGTTCCGCCTGTGAAGATTGCTACTGCTGGACTCTCCACTACCTCCATGACTCACCAGATACCTGTTTGGGGAAAAAAAACTCACAAGAGCCTTAATATAACTTTTCACCAGTCACACCACTTTCACAATATTGGTTTCTTTTCTATGTCTGACTGTAATGTGTCTAAATGGGTGAAATAGGGGCGTTTTTCTGTAAGAATTAAAAGGTAATTTGCAAAGAGGTCCAAAAGGCTTCTTTCTAACATTGCATATTTCCCTAAACTTTACAAATGTATTAAACTATATTTTTCCTTGCAAACTAGTACACTAAGAAATATTAGTTTCATGTAATTCATTGTAATGAAATTAGAGGGATAACTGAGGGCTTCAGTTTCCAGTATTCCTTAAATGAGTACATTGCATGAAAGTCTTCACTGGCCACAGTGAACATTTTGTTATCATTAATGCTTCCAGAATTGCAGCAGATTACAACATGGAAAAATATTCCCTTTTTAGTAAGATTTTTGGATGTTAATGCTTGTCTTAAAGAGAGACAAGAAGTCCAACCCTTGTGGTACCTGTTTGTGGAACTTCCCACTCCACCACAGTGATTCATTTCACTTGCAGTTCATCTGTACATTAAATTTCACATGCAAGAAACGTTTTTCCAATTACACATTTTCCCCTGGCAGACCTTACTTTTTCCTACTCTCATATTAGATATGGGATTTTTTGGATGCAAAGGTGAAAGTGCATTGACCTACTGCTGGCAGCAGTTATGAGAAGTATATCCAGGGGGATAGAGGGAGACCTGGAATAAGATACACAGAGTTACAGGAAGACACGTAAATCTGCACTGAGATAGAGTAGCATCCCCACCAGGAGCTGTGCACGACCTGGATCAAACAAATGTATCTTACTCTGTAAAATTACCCCATCGCAAAAATTCAGGAAGGCTTCTCCTGTACTTCCATGTGGATCAATAAGGATATAGCGTATGGTTTCTTGTCTACCTACTCTGTCCCACTGCTTGAGTACAGAGACTTGTAGGAAACATTTACCAACTGTTTCTATAACCTGTGAAGAAATTAATGTAATTTTTTATATGCTCATTATCCATTTATTATGAGGTGAACCACTCCAAGTTCATTAGTATGAGCCAGCTAAACTATTGCTGAGGTTACTGTTGATGCTTTAATGGCTTCTGTTGAGTTCATCCATTATTCTTATCCTTGGTACTTTATAAATGAGTTGTATCTTCCATAATAGCCACCTCACATTCTTTTAGTCTCTGACCTTATGTCTATATGTATGTATGTATTTGGCTAGCTTACTACCTCTGCTTTCAGCTAGCCTAATGGATAAATCATATACAGAAGAAAGATTTTTAAGCCACTAGTTTTGTTCTTCCATTTAAAGCCATTTCAATTCAAATAAACATCAAATCTACCTGACTGCATCTGCTTGTCAAATGGGTGAATGTCTAAAATCCACAGCCTGTATGTACAAACACTTGGGACTGCAAAATCAGTAGCTTGGTCAACACCCTCTAAAAATTGTCCTTGCTACAGGGACTGTTTAACAAAACTCTGGAAAATACAGGTAAAAAAAAAAAACAAAAACCCACACATTCATACACACCACCTAAAGACTGAGATACTATTGCACTACATGGTATCATTCACTTCCCCAAATCCTATCTTGCTGGAAAAAGATAGCTCACAGAAATGCCATCTCATTGGAGTGAAAGTAAATAATGTTCTCCAAGTTTCTTACCCCAAATGCCAATGATCAGGTCAACATCAGAAAACTGCCCCAAGCACCTGTTCATAATGAACAAAAGGTCTGTCAACAACAAAGTTAGTAGTATTCATGATCTGATTTTGAATGAAACACTAGACCTAGCCTGAAGCGCAAGGACCTAGTTTAATGTCACCACTTCAGCTCAGTCCAGTATTACAAGTTTCTCAGTGCAGTACAAAACAGGCCCTCCAGGAAAGAAGCAGCAGCATCTGTCAGATACTTACTGAACCTTTCCTTAACTCACTGTCTCACTGCTGTCCCCAGTACCTGTCCGCAGAGGCATAGATGTGGGCTTTGTTATACATGGTCAAGAGAGCAGCCCTCTTGGGCTTCCCTGTATATTTGTCCTACAGAAAAGATTTTTCTCAAGCTCACTGGCTTCCTTTGCATGCTGACCACCCACTGATCTCTAAAATAAATAATGGTGTCAGGCAGGAAAGATTAAAATGCGCTTATTCCTATTTCTATAGGAAAATATACTTTACTTGCACGGCATTGCAGACTCCTGTGTGTAAGGTAATGGGCTAACCTGAGCCTCTTATTGCTCAGACCTGTTGCTGCAAGTTCAGAAAGCACATCTCAAATATGTTCATTTCATGGTAATTCAGTTGAAGTTAGAAGCTGAAAATGTTGGGTTTTTTCATGGAATGTACAGAGTCCTAAATAACTAAAAAAGAAATCAGGCTGATCTGAGTAAACATGATTTTTCAGCCCTTTCATATGACAGCTGTCAAATGGCAAAAGGATATATTGGCAATATGGCTACTGTTGAGCTAGGTACAATATTCCTCTCTCCCTATAATTTTCCTTTTCACCTGCCAAACCTATCCATTTATATGCTTATATCCTGTTGTTATATAAAATCAGGATGAAAAATTGTATGTCTGCAGCCCTCTTTGTTCCTGTTCTACAGCCCAGTGAGCATTCTTGGTGTACATCAGTTTTATGTGAATGTAAGATGTTTGGGGTTTGTGAGAAATGTTGCTCTGCATGATTCATTTTACTGCTGTTAATGCCAGGGAGGAAAAAAAATGCCACCAAAACCAACACACCTCTATTGAAAATAATAGCCTGCTTCTTGGATTTGCACAGATATTTCTTTTGCCCGGTTGTTCTTTTGTTTAAGCTGCTATCCAGGTGGAATAATCAGGTCTCTGCAAACAGAAACCTATCAACTATGGCATTATATATTATGGCTTCTAAGCATCAGTCACACATGTCAGTGTACGGGGTTTGTGCCTTATTTACTTATTTTGAGTTTTCAAAAGGTGCACCCATCAGCAAGCCAGGGAGCCAAGCGCAGCCTTGGCATGGGCGGAGAGGCTGTGTGGTGCGGTCCTGCTTAGAGGCGGAGCATGACCCCTTTGATTCACCCTCCCTTGGTGACAAGGCAGATGCTGGTATGATCAGCATGTACTTGCAGACAGGAATAACTGTAAAAAGCAGAGATGAAACCTTGGTTCCACTTGCATCAGACATAAAACTCTCATGGACTCCGCTGGGGCCAGGATTTTATTCCTGATATGAATTTTCTCTGTCAGACAATTTAAAGATGCTTTTATGAGGAAAGGAATCTCACCATCTAAAATACCATGTTTGCAATTCTGGCAATGTCTGACATATGTTTTAAGAGTGTGTCATATTTCCTACTGGGAAACTTTATGATGCCAGTAGCACTGTAGGCAGATAGCTTCACAAAGGCTGTGATAAAGAAGAAGAGATATCCAGTGATGGTGCTGGAGGTCATTTTAAAGTTACAACTTCTTTTTTTTAATCAACTTCCTAAGCCTCACTGTGTTGTTTAAGTGAAAAAGAATTGTCAGTGTTTTTCTTTAGGCCTCTTTCATTCTGGTCTAATACTATTTTATGTACTACAGAGAGAGCCATACTTGTCTCTTTCATTTTTGTGAATTGCTTATTTATTTTACTTTATTATTTCAATAACACACTAAGGGCCTGATCCAAAAGCCTTTCAAAGCAATAGGTGGATTTTCCTTTGGTTTCAGTAGAGCCTGAATCGTTAATATGAAGGATATGAGCCTTTTTTATTTTTTTGCTAGTGCCACAAATACTCATGTGCTTCTGAATTTTAAGTCTGTAACTGAAAATAACCCCCTTTACATTGCTTTTGTTTCTTTTGTGAAGCTACCCTGTCATATACCAAGTGTGTAGTTATCAGCAAAATACCATGCAGTATTTCGTGGTAACACAGGATATATCTTGTGTCACTGTTCTATGTGAGTTTAGCACAAAATATAACCCTATTAAAATTACTGTGCATTTATCACCTAACTCAGTTCAAAGAACTCATAAGCTGCAAAGAATTTAATTAAAACATGATGATTTAATGGGCAGGCTCCATCTATTGTTTACTCAGGAGGTTAAGATTCTGTTCAAAATTAGGTTCCAAATTTAATTTAGGCTTCCACCAACCTTGCCATAGAAATGAGAATCCTGCAGAAAGAAGTGAGTTGCAGACAGTGAGAGCGAGTCTGTTCCTTTTACATAGCTACAGAATAGTTTGGGAATTTGAAGAAGATGGTGTCTGTATTTCTTTTCTATGGGGATCACAAGACAAAAAAAGGCAGGCTCACTTCCAGGAGGTTTCAATGATGCTCATAAACCAAAAGTGACCCTGCCTGCAGCATGGCCCAAGGAGAGCAAGCCTTGCATGGGGAGCCATGGGAGAGGTTCACCGTCCTCTTCCCTCACCTTAAACAGGCCCTGGAGGCCATAGGCAGAATTTGAGAGCTTGAATTGCTTTGTTTTGTGCTAATCATCTCTTCTGTTTTCAAATGACAAGTCGTTCCCTGAGGCAAAGGTCTTTTCAGGAGTAAAGCTGGTTTTCATTTCTTTCCTGGGCTTATGATACCCAGCTTACAAAAGGATACCACAAAAGGTCCTTAAAATGCATTTTATAAGAACAGCTCCTCATAAAAAATATAACTAGTAAAGAAAAGGTGCTGCAGCAAAGCAAGTCTCAAGAGAAGAGGACAGTCACTACATTTTTGTGCAGGGTTGAATGTCAAACACAAGGGACTAGGAGAAAAGGGGCTTCTCTGTGCACTTTCTTGTACACTTATACCAAAAGAGACACTTTCACACCTGCTCACGTGTACCACTGAGGTTGGTATAGCCTTGACCACAGTCACCTTTCAATAACTTCATTTATCAATTAGGCAAAGCAGCCAGCACTGGGGAGCTGTGTCAGCAGAGCACACTGCGACAAAGGGTTTTGGGGGCAAGTTTTTAACACTCACCTCTTTACAAGGCAAATATATCTTTATACAGATGGATCTTGGTGTGACTCAGGGAAGATATTGTACATGACTTCTATAAACAGAAAAAAATTTACAAATCCTGCCACGAAATGCATGATTTAATGTACATATTAGAAAAAGGCACTGTGCCAGTTTCTCAGCTTCTGTCACAGTTTCAATGAAAAGTGATTCTAGCATTTGAAAAACCTTAAAAGCTGTTCCAGCCAAATGCCATGTTTCTATATATTATCTGAGCTGTAAATCTAAGTTTTAGTAGGGTATTACCTACATCACTTGATAAAAGGCAGTGTTTAATAATTTCTTATTATGAAATTAATTCTTATTTATTATAGCCATAGCTATATAATGAAATATTTTAGGGAAATTTCCTCTGCATTACAAAATGATCTATGGGAAAAATATGTTAATTCAGCTTCACTGCACAAACCTATTATGTACTCACTGGTAATGTACTGCAGTTTTAATTCACTGAACCCAGCAATCTGCTTGGAGAGTCTGTACATGTGTTTTCTCATCAGAAAGCCCAGCTTTAACATCCGTACCTTGACTCTTAGCAGAAAACTGAAGCAGAAATGCCTGCTATATTTTGCATATCAGTAACCTGGATTATTCACATTCACAGCTCAAAAAACTGTTGTGCCCATGTGACTTTTGAACATTGAGAATTCTGCCCTTGCCCTCAGACCAGGGAAGGGTTACGATCCAGCACACGTGGGCTCTGTCTACACCACACATTCTTAGAGAAGTTGACCAAATGCATTGTAAATCCATGGATTTGGAAATAAAATATTTATGCAATTAATTGGACTGCATGGTATGGGGACAGTGTTGCTGCTGGTGGTGTTGGTGATTTCCTACCTACAGACATGCCATGGAGAGGCATTGGTTGGTGTCATGAATATTGCTCAGCAGCATACCCCTTCAGTCCATACTCCTCCATTTTACACTGTCTTTGCATTAAAAGACTATTTCTTCCTCCATGTTCAAAAAGCACCAATGCCATTTTTTTATGTCATGCTCAGATGACCAACAGCTAAGGCCATGGTGTGTTGTACCTCACACCCAACAAGAAGCTGCTCCTGGGTACCATCTCCTTCAGAGGAAGACAGAAACAGTGGGACTTTCACCAGATACTTTTGATGCTTGCAGGCTCAGGTCACTGAGTTTTATGTTGCCAGTGGATTTTGCCACTGTCTATAGGATTTAATTGTGATGTGAGTGTAACTTTTAATTTGGCCAGGTGCCTGGTCCCTCAGCTTGGTGGGACCCTGCTTTCCTGAGAACCGCAGGTGGCTTCTGCTGAATAAAGTCATAAATTATTTACATTACCTTCATATAGCAACTTATTGACTGCAGGATTGTAAAGTACCCTATTAATATTTTAAGCATTTCACTTTATTTTAATACAAGTAAATTATTTAGGAAATTTTAAAATGCTTTATGCTTTGACTAATGAGAAGAACAAGCGTACACTGCATCTTATTTTTATTGGAAGTTTACCTAATCCTGAAGAAATCAGGCATTTATTATTTTGTACTTAGTCAGATATGCGCACAATCCCTAATGGATGCACATTGTTTTAACTCTTGATCTAGTCATTAAGAGCCATAAATGTGCAGATTATTTTTACTTGGAAATATGAAATAATTCTGGGTTTCAGGTAACTCAGTTACTATATAATGAGTCAGATACTATATTGCTGATTATACTAATGCATTCAGTTTTCTAAATTAATGCAATGCAGTACATTAAATTTGGAGTAATGTAAATTGATTCAAGTGGTGCTGAACTCAGTTAACCTGAAATGAGTGATGTCTCTTGAGCTTTTTTTTACCTTTGTTAGCACAGAAATATTTCACAAGATTATTTTTATTATGTCATAGTACATTATAGTAATTTCTATGCAGTGCTGCATGTGGACTTGCAGAATGTTGTGTTATTTCAACATTGTCTTAATTTTCCTTTGGATAAAGATGTGGAGTATCCACTTTTGTCCTTAAACCACTTAATTACATCACAAATAAGATCACAGAGGTGAGATAAAGGGCCTAGCAATAAGCAGAATTTTGCTTCATCCCCACCTGCCCAGTAGAGTTTTTTCTTAAGAGCAATAATCAGAATTGAATTTGTGAAAAACAGAAGAGCAGTCTCTAAAGGTGCAGTCCCTGATTCACTCCAAGGACAAGACAGCACACTGCTGCTCCCTGGCTTGCAGCAAAACTCAGTTTCAGCTCAATCTTGTTATTATCTCTCTTGTCAATATTTTTATTTTATGTCTTAGATCTGAAGCTAATTGATTAACAGCATCTAAGCTAGTGCCTGATCCTGAGCAACAGCAATCTGGAAGTCAGGAGCAGTTTAATGCTGAGAGTGTGTCTCAGGCAAGGCCTTTGACAGACAAGTCATGTAATATGCTATAATGTTGTATCAGGGAAAAAGAGTTGGATGATGACTACAGGAAAAAGAGAGCTATAAAAGATCAGGCAGCAGATTCTTCCTTATGTATATTTGATCAGCCAGCTGTTGTCACTGAGTTTGCTTGCAGTGGTCTTATTTTCTTCTAAAATAAAGAACTTCAGGCTTCGATATGAGAAGCAGCAGATTAAAAAGAGCAAGTTTCTAGCAAAGGAGATGTTGGAGGAGGAAATTAAAGAAAAGGAAAGCAGCAGACAGCATGGGAAGGTGCTGGTGGCAGTGAACTGCTGAAGAAGCATCAACAAATTGTGGGAATGACAGTGGCGGACAACTCCCAGAGAAAGCCAGCGACACCCCATGCACAGAGGCACTTGAATAATGACAATGTAGTTGCTGCGGCATTTGCTTTTTCAGCGTGAGTACTTTCTAACCACAGAAATGCTGTGAAACAGTAAGAGCCTGCTTCACATTTGTTGACAGCCCTGCCTTGGTGAGCCCTTCTAAAGCTTCCCTGGCAAAAGGGGGTCTGAACATGCAGCACCAGTAACAGGTGCAAAAGCGGTAGTAACTCTGCTCTGGTCTGCTCTGATTTACCAGCTTTTAACATCAGAGCATAAACCACAATTGCATCAGAGTGCTTTATGCCAGGGTCCAGATTAGGTGAAGTGGAGGTCAATGAAAGAACAGGTCCCTTGCCTGTTGCAGAAATTCCGCAATGTTGGGTTACAGTAATTGAAACAAATTAGTCTTTTCCAGCTTGCAATATCTTGGCAATTTTCTTAAATCTATCCATTAAAAAACTGCTTTCCAAATTACCATACAGGCTTCATGAAACAATTATAAGAGTGCAAACAAGCCCCGTCACACTATACTAATCACCCTCCAGGCTCCTGATCTTTTGGGTAGCCTCATACTGCAAAATTGAGGCTTAGAAATGAGTTCTTGTCTCCACGGACTGTAAGAAACAACCACTTACAGATGCACACTTGGTTTGTGTGTAAACTTTAAATGCACAGTTTACCTGTCTGTAACCAATTGTGTCCTCTGGTAGCTGAGCTTTAGAAGTTTCCCAGCTATTTCCAAATAGTCTAATTTTTTTTTCCCACGGAAAATGTTGTTTTTCATGAGTAGTTATGAAATATACTATTAGTCTAGATAATATTGATGCCAATAAGGACTCCTGCTGAGAATTCAGCATGAGTTTGATGGGAAGAAATGTGTCCCTATGATAAAGATTAAAAGAAAAAGCTACATGGAGTGTTCAGCTAGGAAAGGAAGCACAGATATTTCAGTGCTAGCGATCTGTTAAAACCAGAAGTAAAGCTGAAAAAAATCCTGCACTAAACATTGATATTATAGGATAAACCTGGCTGCTCATTTCTTGCTTTTCAGCAGGCAAAAAAAAGGTGATTTCTTGATATCTGTCTTAAAAGGTGTTGGTATAAAAATATTTTCAGTTAATATTTCTGCTTATTTTGCTCACACCACGTTTCAGGACTTTTAATTTCTATTGTGCTCCTGGATTCATTGCTTCCCTGTGTCCATGGGCAAATTAGCCTGAAAATGCATTAACTGAGCACCTCTCTGCTGTCCTGGATTACCCCTCAGTTTTCACATTGTGTAAAAAGCAGGAAGGCATCTAGTTTTCATTATCATTCATACATCATTTTTATTCACTTGTAAACCTGCTGTAGAATACAGGATAACAACTCTATCACACTGTATTAGCCCATTGCCGGCAGCTCCTTGAAACAGGTTTACATGCTATAGATATCATGGAAAATGTGCAAGAGGAAATCTCTTTACGGAAGGAAAAATAAAGGGCCATGTTGAACTGCAATGAGCTCATCTTTCCTGTTTTAGGGGGCATTGGGGTTTGTCTTTCTGAAAGCGCAGATCTACTGTATGAACTCAGTACAAGACTTACGCTTCTTCTCCCCTAATTAGCAAAGTAACATTCATGAGTGCAGTAGAAGCTGTGTGTAACCAGAACTCATCCTGGCCTTTCCCAGGCAATTCCTCTAATAGCTTTCCTATTTTTATTTTTTTTCCAGAAATACAGAAAAATTGAGATGTAAAGAAGAGAACATATAAGCTATTTTTGTCATATAAGTCATTTTGGTCAAAACTGACTTCTTAAGATGAAAACTCGGTGATCTAGATGCAGACGGATAAGAAAAAGGCCATTTCTCATCCTACTCTCATTCTTTGTTTAGATGTCAACAACGTTATCATTCCTATTGGGGATGAAGTGGTGCTCTGACATAAGAGCAGAAAAGAGTTCCTCCAAGGAGTCACAGCTTTGTGGATGGGATACTCAATCAAGATCACCAGAACTGTAGCAATTGCAGGTAAAGGGACCTCAAGAAGCTATTTATTTAATTTGACCCAGGGATAGGATTAACCACATCATACCTGTCATTAGAAATTTCCAGTGACAGAGATCCTAAAGCTTTAGAATGAAAATAATATTATTGCTTAATGGACTTTCCTGGTTTTTAGTGGTGTACATCCTGCATCTTTCTCCCAGAATTTTCTGTAGCAGAATGGAGAATCAGTTGCCTTTGAAGTCTGCCAGTTCTGCATTAATAAGCCTGTTCTTCCTTATTTACATCACAGTAATATCAGGTTTATCATTAGAAATGTTATTTAAGGTTGGCAAAATTGGTATAATTCTCCACTAGGTTCCTGGTTTCTTTCCTGCTTAGCATTTCACAGAAATCCTGCAGGAGAGTTCTCATGGTGTTGCAGAGTCAAAACAGAATAGAACTGGAAAACGCCTGGGAATGCAGCAAAGCAGGTATGGATAAATGCAGGACTGGTATGTTCACTACTGACACTGCTATAGACAATTGCAATTTGTGAAATCTTAAGAAGTATAAAGAAAATCAAATCAGTTCACTGTGAAGAGCTTGCAAGAGAAGCAAGCAGGTGCTGTGGGAAATGCTCATTTTGGGAGGTGTGTTTTCCCACCTACAGCAACAGCCAAAGTGTTTGAGGTGCTCCTCTGCTTGACTGCCAACGCAGGGTATGGTGCACTGAACAGCAGCTCTCTTCTTTCTTTCTAAGAAACTCTGGTTTAGCCAGGTAAATTCAGGCAAACTCTGACATTTGTGATTTGTAGGTATTTTTCTTTTAATTATAGGCTTATTTAAACTAATGAAGTCAGTTTTTTCCTGATAGATTTGTGATCTTCTGAAGCATACTTCTGTGGGTGCTCCACAGTCTTTCTCTTTGTTTAACATGTGTTAAATCAATTTCTTGTTTTAGGTCTGGATCTGTATACGTGTATACATAAGCAAAAACCTGAAGGGAACACACATACGTATTTATAGCTATACATAAACAAAGGCTTCATTATTTATATTAGTGAAGACATTTGTTTCTGTTCATTATGTTATAATCTTTAGGACCTATTTTTTACATCCAGGCATATGGTGCTGTGATGGATGGCTGAGCCGTTTGCGTTGTTCACAGTTTACCATATATGTACTGCAGATCTTATGTTTTACATAAAAAGATACGTCTGGGTGAAGGCAGAGGAGAGCTGCCTCCTGGTGCCCTCCTGAATGCCACTTTGTGGCAGGGGACCCATTGGAGGAATGGAGATTCTGCTGGGACAGCTGGAGAAGGAAGGTAGCCTGAGAGTGATGGGAGAGATGGAGGGGAAAAAACCCTGAGAGAAGCTCTGTGTGAAGACTGATATGATGGAAGGAATTTTCTATGGGCCAGGGATGAATCCTGTGGGGTTTGTTCAACCTAGGTGCCATGAGACCTGCTGGGTGCAAAGCAGGGCTTGCAGGAAATCATTTAAGGTGGGCTGGCAGGGAGAGGATTCATCCCACTCAGTGGCCCGGATTTTTTCCAGTTAAAGAATTCCTTGCTGCTCTTTGGAAAATAGCCAGTTTTCTGTGTCTGTCCCAAAGACTCTCCTGTGCATTTATCATGAGTCACTTGGGAGCTGTTTCGCCTCCTGAACAGCTGATACATGCCATCGCTTCCTATCACTTTTGCTGCCCTGAGTCCCTCTTTGGCGTCCTCCACAAATCACTGTAATGTGAGCGAGACCAAAGCCCATGCTGTGGTCACCCTGGTGCAGACCAACTCTTGTACAATGAATTTGTGTAATCACATGCAAAGAAAGCCCTAATCTAGCATCTACAAAATTACCGCGGGGTGACAAATGGGTGTTTGTCAGAGTCCTCTGCAGCTGGGGGGAAAATACTGCCTGCTGTGTCATGTGAGCTGTTTGCCCCTTACTCCTCTCTCTTTTAAGGTGACTAATACCTGAAAGAAGATAACACGGACAATCTTCTTGCTTTGAAAAATGGACCATCTAGAAATGTTCTCAAGTGGTATTTACAGCGCAGGATTATACAGCATCTTCTTTCCCTCTCAGCTTCCCTGCCTAGGATTTGGCCATAGCACAGCCCACTGCTTAAAGAGATGCGCTGCGGATGTATAAAGGGTTCCCATTTGAAACATAGCAATGTGTCTATTAATTTGGTGTAATAAAGAGGGCTTTTTGTCTTTCTCTCTAACAGTGACTAGTTTTCACATAAATTTAAAGATTCTGTAATTATATCATCATGTAAGTTATCGGTCTATGGCAATAGTTAAACACCACATATCTCTATAGGAGTAAATTTTTCTCATGCAGAAAAGATCACTGTGTAGACTGCTTTTCTTGCCTAACACTTTTTTTTTTTTAAGTGAAAAAGATGCAGCCAGTTTTACAATTATTCAAATTATTTCACCCTAAAGAATGGTGAAGCTCAGATTCTATAGTTGGCACTCACAGCCTTGCTCCCTGGCCCCCAAAATTTCCACTGACCCCACAAAGTGCTCCCAAGCTCTGCATTGCAATTGCGTGTGCTCAGGGGTCTAAAAGGAAAGCAGGATGTGTTTGGGGCAAAGCTAAGCCCATGGGCTTGACCCACCATGAAAGTCTAACTTTGGGCAAACCAGGGTGGGGACCGCAGTTGGTGGGTCTTACCTCTCCTGCTCAGCCCTCTGACACAAGTCAGTCCTTCTGCAAAAGGGAAACTGTTCATTAATCCGAGCGGCAGCTGTGACTGGGTCTCCCTGCTTCAGCCATAGAATACTTAGTGAAAAATTGCATAGAGCTAGTAACCTGATCTAGTGGAAGGTGTCCCTGCCTGTGGAAGGTGTCCCTGCCTGTGGCAGGGGGGTTGAAACTGGATGATCTTTAAGGTCCCTTCCGACCCAAACCATTCTATGATTAGACCATAGAGCCATAGTAAAGGAGATTGAGGTCTTATTTCACGCAGAGGTGCATGCAGCATATTACTGTATAACAAATAACAGTGTGAGAAGGTTAAGTGAAATGATTTAGATAATTCTTTGTCCATCAATCACAACGCAATTTTACATTTAGTCATGTTCTAAGTTGATGTGCAGGTCTGCTGTATCACAGCTAAGGTAGGTTAAACTGGCAGGAACCCCCAGTGTGGTTGTCTGGAGAACCAGGTAATAGTGTTAGAAGATTTTACATGCAAATATTCTCTGTGATACTGAGCACATTTACTGTAGATCATGTCAGGGCTTGTTGCTACAGGTTAATGCTCAGGAAATAAATTGTAAGCAGTATTAATTTTTAAAAGTCACAGTATGGTTATATAGCCTTTTGTGTGTGTATTTTATTATGTTTAGCTGAGTGGGTTTATTTGCTGTCTTCTTTGGAGGCAGAGCATCACTCTCTACATCCCTTCTCAAACCCTCCAACGTCACATCATCAAGACCCCTTTTGGAGATGTGGAGCATAGGTGACCACGGTAAACCCTCTGGGAGTGGGATAGTTGTCTGCTTCTCTGTACCTATAGTTTCACTCCAGCCAGAACTTTGTTGACCCTTTATTGAAATAAATGGAATCAAAATTTCTATTGCGTGTCAACAATTTAAATTTATTTCAGTAAATGGAAGGTGGTATACATTAGGGTATCATAATATCTATTATGTATATCCCTACATTACTATATAAAAGTGATGTAATATTTCTATAAGTAGTAATTCTACACATTATGATACAATACATTTCTGTATAAAAATGTTATAATATTTCTATATACAAACAGTATATTAATGTATCCAATTTCATTATAAATGTTGTAGCTTACACACCTATGGATTTTCATACCTTTATCTCTCCATGTGCGAGGAGTGACCACCGTAATACACTGTATGTGTCTGTGTGGCTAAGGCAGCAATGGATATTGGAAATAGGTGAAAAAATACTCCATGTAAATGTTCAAACTGCTATGATAAGATAAACCCTTGTTTAGGGAAAAGCTGCAGGGGCTTATTCTTTCCTTCGGTACTGCACAGGCCACAGTTGTAGAAGTATAAGGAAAAAAGTCATGAGAGACCAGGCAAGATGAAACAAATTCCCTCAAGACCTTTAGAAACCGTGGATCTTGGTTTCTGGGCAACGCTCCCACCTTCATTTTTTCTTTCCCCCTGTCTCTTGCTGCCTGTCAAGAAGGGTTTTGCTGTGAGTGCCACCACAACTTGAACTGATATCCAGGATGGGTTATGTCTGCTTAGGTCCAAGCTGTACATCACTCTCAACAGCGCATGTAGCTGTCATACCCTGCCTTCAGCAGAAAGCAGGCATTGGGAACTTTAAGCTTATAAAATAGCATTTGTGCATCCTTTTTGAATGAGAAAATGTCTTACAACATGTTTTACACCCTGAACAGAGCAGACTTACTCAGTGAGCACAGACACAGCTTTAGATGAAGGAAATGAGTGTTTTGTTTACGACAGGTTTCTGTTTATATTCCCAAGGTTCAGAAGTAAATTACTACAGAAATGCAGGCAGAACCTATAATATTTGCCTCAGCATTATTCATCCAGTAATTTGGGAGCCACAGATCAGCATGTGAAAGACAGCAGCTAAAATACGGGGCTGCTTCAGCCTCTTTTGTGTTGGTGTAAATCTTGAGTAACTTTCACTGAAACCAATGGAGCACAAAATTGGTGTAAGTGAGAATGAGTACTATCTCCTGTTCCTATACGTCAGTGAAACTATTTGTTTAAAATGTTTATAGACATTGCTATCATAAATAGCTTATTTTCTTGCACATTAGAAAGATCAAAGGTATCCAGAGTAATTTTCTAACCTGACTAAAATAAATGTGTATATTTATTGCCACATAACTTGCAGGAGTCATACTCCTGTTGAATCTGAATCCAAAAACAGTGATTGATTTTTTTTTTCTTGGTTTAATAAAAGGAATCACAGTGCTCTATGAAAACATGCATTCATTTTATTTGATTGACATTTCCAATTTTGGATATATATTCTAACTAATGGAATGAATATTGCAATACATGAATCAATTATATTTGTTCAGTTGTCAGTTTTGTAAAGTGAGAACAGTATAAATTATATATGATCCAGCTGTCTATATATTATGTTGTCTTAATAGGCAATACTACCATCAATATGCTGGTTTTAATGAGGAGCTTATCAACATACATAGGTCATATCCACTGTTATATATTGAGGCAATAGAGTTTTATTCATGTACCTCAAAATATAATCTTTCTTTCTTTAAGACCAAAAGAAAAATATGGCTGATGAAGAAAGACTGAGCCATGGAATTAACATCACTGTTAACATTACTGAAATCACTAGTTTCTAGTCATTACTCTTTACACTGTTGTAGCATAGTATTTTGAGTTTAGGCAATATTCTCAAAATGTTCCAATCTTAGTGACTGGCTAATTCCTAAAATTACTTCAGTATGAACTTGACTTAAAGCACACAAGCGGTCTTTCTGAGAGTATAATTCAGCAAAAGAATAGGTCTTTAAGGAATCTGGGCTATGGAAAATATTGCAAACTTTTATTTGCTAAAATGTTCCCCTTTCTTGACCTTTCCTATAGTTTAGCAATTTGATAATTATTAACTCTTTAGAAAGTATATTCTAACAAAACAAGAATTGGCTGCAAAACCCATTAGAAAACATACTGAAAGAATTCATGATTCTTTATCAAAAAGGAAAGATACATCAATTGGGATTCTGTAATAGTATCCAATATTTTCATTAATGACCTGGATGATCGAACACAATCTTCTTATCAAATATATCAATAAATAGGGAATATTAAACACACACACACATAAAAACCCTGCGCACAAATACCAAAATCAAACCTTAAAGAAGATTATGAGTCTTCTGCATAAACTAGCCAGCAGAAAATGTCAATACAGTGTACTTTAATGTCCTTGAAGAGTATAACAAAAGGAAGATATGTTGCATTCTGAAATTCTGTTTAGGTATCAGGAAAAAGCTTCTTTTAAGAAATAGGCAATGGAGAAATTGGATGGCCAGTCTGTGTAGGCTTCATGTTCTCCCTTGTGGGAGGTCTTCAAGATACACCCTTCAGAAATGGCTTTAATATAATTAATCTTATACTTAATAGTGCAGCCTTAATTTTCTGTATTTCTATTATGACCTGTATGTATTTAACATTTCCATAATATTTTTTCAGCTTATATTAATAATTTTCATTTTGCAGATAGTGAAAATGGCAAAAACATCACATATCACTCCAAGAAACTTTTCCAAGCAGCCGAGGAAATTCTCAGTTTTGTAATTTTAGTTGCTTCAGATTTGCAGAAGATTTAAAGAACTGAATTTGATGGAAATAGGATGAATATTTGTTCATCTGGCAAGTGAGTTTAGAAACAGCATGGGAAGTCCTGACTAGGAAAAAATAGCCTCACTGAGATTGTTATTTTCAGTGTGTTTGTAATGGAGTGCACAGAAATTCCGATGAACGCTTTTTGATGCAGTCTGTTCTGGTATTTCAGCTTTGATTTGGGGGTGGAAACCTCCTTAATATAAAAGGCAAGTGGTGCTGTCAGTTGGCTTATTTGGAATTATTTGACCTTTGTCCTTTCCAACTAGAAAGTCTCTGTCTGCTTATCAGACCTGGTGCCTGTACAGGTGGTTGTGTTTCAGCTCCCTAATGCTGCTAGAAGCAGAGCTGCTCTGCTCAACTGGGAGTATTAAGTGATCTAACACTATAAAAGTAAATAATTTTCTGCTAGTGTACTGAATTCCTACACATTTGAGTTGAAACCAGAAAAAGATGTTTTTCCATGCTGCAGCACAGTGCACTGTGTAACAAGATGTGACAGGAACGTTTTCTTTTCTGCTCAATATTAAGAAATCAGGGCATACAGGCAGTAGGACTTACCTCATCTCAGGGAATATAGTATGCAGTGTCATGTACTGTTGGAAATGAACTTTTGCAGAAGCACACATGCTTCGTTGGAGAAAATGCAGGGGTGTGCACTGAAGAACGGGGAGCAGCCCAGAGTCCCCAGTGCAGGGGAGCAGCCCAGAGTCCCCAGTGCAGGGGCACAGCCCTGGCTCTACCACTGCATTATTCATCCAGCAATACAGGATCCACTGACCTGCCCCTCTCTGAAGGGTTTTTCCACTTCTGTCAGGGATCTGGGAGATAAAAGAGAGCCCACACAATCGAGTTTAGTGGAGGTGGATGATTTACAGTGGTCTACTGAGTAAATAACACCATTTTTGAAAATTAACAGGCAAACCAAAATAGGTGCTAACCTGATGAACTAAACTATAATCAAGATAGGGCTCACACAACACTTATTTCTCCTAAAAAAACAACCATAAAATGAAATAAAAATTTTCCTAGTCTTCAGATTGGAGCTATGTGTCATCTTGCACTCACTCGCATGCAATCCCTTTGTATGTACACAAATGTCACTGAAGGAATCAAAGAGCATTAAGTCAAGATTGCAATAGTGTTCTCAGTGGGTCCAGTAACAACTAAAACGGGATCATTTCAAGAGTATAAATGCCTCTGGGTACTAAACAACCTCTAATTAACAGCAGTATGGAAGGCTGTTTCTGTGTGAGCATGTTATCCTGTAACTGTCTGCTGGAGACCCTGGCAGTGCATTTTTTCAGAGTTCCAGCTATAAGCAGTTACTTTACTGAGAGCATAGGGCAGTAAGACCCATGGTACTGTGCCATCACCTGCGCTCCTCAACTCTGCTGGAAGCCTGAGAAAATGTGCTTTTCTTAGGCATAGACTGGCATCTGAATTCAGCCTTGTCTGTGGCCATGAATGTTAATTTACACAGTGAAGGGAATAATGCGACTGATTTCAAAGCACTTCCTGGATCACCAGGTGCTCAAGAGAACTGACACAGTGTTTGTTGAGGAGAAAATACTCAGGAATCATACTGAAAATTCTTTCTTTCTAATAGTGCCACTTTTCCACACAGGCTTCAGGTGCTCACAAACAGAAGAGGAACGTGCATTCGTCTTTCTTTAGATTGAGGATTTTTTCACTAGTGTGATGTTCTTGACAGTATTATCAGGATATTAATTTGTTACTTTTAGTGATAATTCTTTGTCCGTATGAGAGCAGGCGTACGTCACGCACATATATGCTCTCTTTCATAAAATATTTATGAACTGCTATTTGCATTAGGGATATCTGAAGCTAAAATTTGTAGGAGGCAATTTTGCAGAAGATGAAATTATAGAATACTTATTCATCCACTATGCTGCCCTGAGTATGTGTCTCCAGCAGAATTAGGGAGTTATTTATTTATGAGCTGGTCTCTTATTCTCTTCCTTAAAGAGAAATCACTGAACAGGTTGAACAGGATGTTTGCTTACAAATTGGCCAGAGAGCATTGTTCTCAGTTTGATTTGCAATGACTAATGAGCAAAATAATTTTTAATCATTGGTTTTCAAGCCTGGCATACTGACATGCACATCCTGCATGTGTTACATTCAGCATGGCATAATGCAGGCAGCTGTGTATGCTAATGAGAGAACAAAAGCAGTGTGAAAAAGATCAGTGTGTCAGGAGAGAATAAGACTTTTCTAGCAAGCAAGCTGTGATGTAAACATTTTTTATTTTAGGACCTCCTAGGACACATTTTCATGCACACAGAAAAGTGGAATCCTCAGCTGGGGATGCAGAGGGAAAGGAGCAGAAAGAAATCAGTTTGTCTGCACTAATGAATCAAAGACCAGCAGTCACCAGGGACAAATAGAGCATGAGATCTCAGGGTCAGAGGTTCTTGAAGACTGCTTCTAAGACACCCCAGACTGTATGTCAGGGAAGGCTGGAAGCAAATTGACATTGACAAGGCTTTTAAAATTTATCTACCTGCTCACCGGTAGTTCAACGAGACAGATGCTCATTCGTTCTGCCACCTTCTGCAAAAAGGACTACATTCACTGCCCTGCTTTATCCTCTTTATCTGTCACCTTGTGCCGAACTGTCCCAGTGGAGAGCTGGAAATCCCCTCCTCCCATAGTCCTGACTGAGGGTTGGATTGATTACTGAAGCATCTCTAAATGCTATAATCTGAAAGAGCTTTGCAAAATTGTGTTTCTCTCCCCCAAATTTTGAAAGAGCACATGTAACTTTCTACATCTCCCATGTCCAAAGGATTTTCAGAAGTGAAACATGGGAGAGGACAGGGCAGGACAAGAATTATGCTAGGCATCAAAACACATTTTCAGCAGGCATAAGGGCCAAATTCCATACCCTGTCCACTGCTTGTGTGTATCACATCCCCTCTCCCCTGCTTGGCTGTGCAGAAGTTCAGAAGTCCCCTCTGCATATGCCCAACATGATGCTCAAAGCATTATTATTCTCTTAATAACAATATACATGCACATACATACTATTAGTCCTTGGTAAACTCTGGTTTCTTTAATGCCTGGTGTTATCACAGCCCTTCTAGACAAGCTATTTTCTCTTGAAAGTGGTTTTCATCCACTTTTTCTAGTAACAAAAAGCCTCTTTAAAGTGGAGATGACTCTGATAACACTGGAGATATTAACACATGTTGTTGATGCAACCCCTTTAACACTTCTAGGAATTTAATTTGAATTAATTACTCTGTACTGAGAATGGAGAAAATGAAAAACAGATCACCTGCTTTTATGGGGAAGGCAAGAAAAGTTCAAGACTTCTTGAAAGATTTAGTGAGAGGGGAAAACTGCTGTCTTTTCTGCTTCTGATTTAGGGCTGAAAGATACTTTGCATTAGATTATCAACTTGTTTTGCATTTTAATCTACATAAATTCCATCAACATGTGCCAGGTGCTGCCGGAAACATGCTTCTGTCCTGCCGCTTTTCTGATCACATTACAGGAAAGACTAGATGTGATGTCAGCGACCAGACTATAGAATAATGACGCAGAATTTAGCCAGGAGCCTTTATAAGACAAAATAAAAGGTGTACCAGTTAACTGTGTGTTTATAGAGAGACTGGGCTTCCTTATTTTAGAAGTGCTTAGGTAGTTTAATAAAGAAGGACTCTAATGTTTTTTGACACGTCTTAATGGTGTGTGCCATGTTCTTTTTATTTTCCTAATGACATGTTTAATTTCTGATGGCATGTGTCGCATTGCATATGTTTATTAAATATAGGTCACAAGCTGAAAATATGCACAATGTTAGCAAAATATAAGAATTGCATATATCTCCTTCACTGCAAAAACCTCAATTGACCATAAATCTGATTCTGGAGGATTTTCTGAAACTGAGTAGCAACATGTATTTTTAAAGCCTGTCTTAAAAGATGGTGGCAAAAAGGTAGGCTTTGGCAGATTTGGTGTTGATGAGAAAAAGGTGTTCTTTCTTACTGGAGGCTGTTCCTAGATGTGGTTCCTTTTCCCATATAAGAAAGCTGAAAAATGCTGATAAGGTAATGTGGTAGACATTGATTTATATGGTTTGGCAAAAAGTAGAAACAGCACCTCTGGGGATAAAGGGTAACAGGAGAGACACATTTCAGGCTATTGTTGAAAAACGGCTGCTCAGCATTACAGCTGCGACCTTCTGCCACTCGAAGTGTAGGGTTGATATTATTCTTCTTGAGGGAGGAGCAGAGGTGATAGGTGACCATTCTCTAGGTCCCACAATTCACATAAAAACTTGCGATATGAAAGCCAGAGCCCCTGGAGGGGCAGTAGGTGTTTGTGCCTGTGGTTACTGACTTTAACCGGTGGTCAGTGGTTTTGCAGCTAGAAGTGAGTCTCTCACACTGTGCCTAGTCCACACGTTTCCAGCATTCAGATTTCATTCTTAGGCTCAGCAGCCCAATCTGACAGGACATCTTGATCCTGGTGAGGCTTTTTCTTTTGCAAAAAGTTCATGTAAGGAATAAGCAGGTCTTAGTTGCCAGACAGAAGTAATCCATTTCATACTAGTTGGAGCCTACTTTAAAGCTGATGGCCAACAATTTTACATAAAAGGGGGGAATTGCCTCTGTTACATACTTTTGAGTTTTCAAAGGGCTTCTGCACTTCCACTTTGATACCATCAGGAATAATGCATCAGAGGAAAAAAGGAACATCAACTTAGCCAAGAAACTTCCTCAACTTGGTAACTTTACCACAAAAGCATTTGTAACTCATAAATCCTTTAAATAACAGCCCCCCTCATAACCAACCTAGTTCTGCCTGTGAATGCACCACTACTTCAGCTTTGGCAGACACCTCCTGTTTTCCTGCTCCTCATAATTTTTATGTGTAGCATAGAATTATGCTGTGCTCTCCCATCCATCAGCTTCACCAGAGATGCTCCAGCTTTCTCTCTCTCCTCCCACAACCTCTGCCAGCTCCTCCTGTTTGCCCCAGTTGTGAACCTACTGTGGAAAAAGCATTTTTCCATGAGTGTGTGCCAGCCTTTCAGAGAGAAATTTGATGACCGAGGATTGCTGCAACAGAGGCAATTAGAAGTTTGCTGCATATGCATTAAATAGACTATATAATCCTAAAATGAAGACATTACTAAGAACAGCCCATGAGGATGCTGAGCTAGAGGAAGCATGACAATAGATAATTTCAAATCTAGCCAAGCTTGAAAGAGGTGTGTTTTCCTCCTTTCCTGAAGTTAAGAAAGAGCTATAAAATCCCCTGACTTGAACAACCAACGCTCACTTTCTCTCTGTCTTATCTTTAGTTTTATACAACTCATTGGAAATAATTTTGTTCATCTTTGGGAGATAACAATTATTTACTAGCTAAAAAAAGACAAAAAGATAAAATATCTACACTATGAGGAGTCAGTAACTGTCCACTTCAGTCCTATTTCTGCAGTAGATAACATCACTGTGCCACCATGCAAAAAAAAGCAATAAATCACTGACAAGAAATCAGAGTCACATTATTTCTCTGACACTGTGAAATTTGATTTTAATTGAGGGTATTGATAGTTTTTCCCATTAAAGACCAGATGATTTAAAGACCGAAATACTGAAGATAGCGTGTTAAAATATTTTCTTGACTTTCATAGGATTCAGATGGCTCAAATTTTGTGTGTATCACATAGGGTTATACATGATACCAAAAACTGGCACTAAAAAGCATATTTTCTTTTGGGTGAAGTTATTCCCCACCCTGTAACACCTAGGTCTCGTTGGGAGGCTTACAGAAAAATTAGTTCTTTCCTTTCGTAAGAAAAATATCACTGGGGAGCCAAAAGATAGAAGATTGGATTCTGTTTCATCCCACTATCAGGTTCCAGAAATCTCTTTCCATTGGCATAAGAACATGCACTCTACAAAATCCCTGGTATTTATGGCTGGAGAATTTGTTTCAAATAGAAATACAGATCCCTCCAAAAGACCACTCAGAACACTAGGTGATCTCAAGATAAAGACTTTTGTTTCAACAGTGTTAATAGATCAGTTTTCCTTATTTTCAACCTGAAGGTTTTGCTGTAGTCCAGCCGGGGCTGATATTTACCCTACAGGAGCAGAGTGGGTAAGGGAAGCTCTGGGGTCCATAGGTTTTAACACACAATATGTTCCTGGGAGGACTGAAGGGTACTGTTGATATTACCAATATTAATATCAGCAAAATGTCATTTATAAAATAATAAATTCAAGCCATAAAAAATACTTTCCATTATGAGAAAGGTTTGTGGATTATCCTGGAGAGCTGAAACACTCACTAGTATAGATTTATACAGCTCAGATTCCCCGCTGAATTACAGAGAACTGTTTTAAAACCTGAGCGGGAGACTGTTGGAAACAACAAAGGAAACTGATTTCTATGTAGTGCTTTTCTTTCCACCTTTTTCTTTTCTTGTGTCCCCAAAATCCAGAATGCGTGGGACTTCCAACATGAAGGCGGAGTTGCTTATTTACCTCTACATTTGAGTTAGCTGCAGCCTAACTTCTGAAGGACATTTTCGTAAGTTATATCAAAAGCCCATGAAGTTGTTATTTTACCCAGATTAGAGATAAGTCATGTTCTTCACTTACCCTTCTGCTGAAAAGACCCATTTATGTATCCTTTACTGAAAAATAGGATATGCAGCATTCAGCAGAGCGAGCACTGAAAACCTGATGTAGTTTGTAAGTAAATGAGGTTTCAATGCCTCTTTTAAATACCTAGGAATGTTACTAATATCCTGATGTGATGAACACATGAAAGACAGATAGGTTAGCTCCCACATTTAACATTCTGAGCATATTATAATACCTGCAGTTCTCCTTGTGAAGTGAAACAGAGCGGCTGCTCATGTAAAGGAAGTGGGTCTGTGATTGATTAAATATAGCTAGGAAAAGAAATCATTGAGAATTAGACTAAGGAATGAAAGAAATGATCCAGTGACCAAAACCATGAGTACCTGATATTCTGACACAGACAAAGAACTCTGGAATTTGCTTCAAATTCTTCCACAGTGTTTTGGACATGTCAGACATACGTTTTGCTGCACTTCCCACAAGTCATATTTTGCTTGTAGAGCAGAAAGACAGAAGAATAGATTCCCCTGTCATTGTTGCTATGGGTTTTATTCATGCTAAGAGAGAGCTGCTAAAGCCAGGATAGGGTTATTGGGCTGATACAAGAGCACAGACCACTGCACCCAGTTAAACCGAGGTGTTAAAGAGTAGGGTACAGGTCTTGGTTTGTCCTGTCTGGTGTCCTTCCATGGTGCACAGGGGCTATTCCTGATGCCCTGCCACTTTCCCCCTATACCAACACCAGCATCCGTGGAGGAGCCTGATGGGCACCCTGTGACTGCTCACCTCCATGTCCTATGAGACTCTCATGACACGCACAAGTTACAGCAGTAGACTCCCTTACTCTGGAGGGAAAACTCAGCTGCTTGATGAATGATATGGCACAGCATCTGCTGTACAATTTGAAATTAAATCTTTCTGTAGGCTTAAGGGTCCCTAGGTTTGTCCTAGCTCCCCAGTGTATGTGCGAGATTTAGAACAGCAGCGGCCACCCTATACCTCTGAACATCATCTCCTGCTATCATAGATGCCTACAGCATGTAATTCTTTCCCTTACAGACCCTCATCTCATTGCTAAAGCTCTCTGAGCACTGGCAGATGGCAACACCAAATACGCAGAACTGCCACTTGGGTGAGGTGTGAGTCTCAAATACTGGTGCTGAAATCAGACCATTTGCACTAATGCATAATAGGCATTAAAATTTTCAGCAATTAGACATCAGCTTACACCTTTCTTCTTCCTGAAACTATTGTGTAGTTTTTATGTCAAATACTCTTTGGCTTATGTCAATAATGTAGGAAGAGAGAGCACTGCTGTAAGAAAAAAAAAACAAACAAACATAAACACTTCAGCAAATAAGATACAAAGAACGATACAGACTATTAAAAGCCTGGAAAACCTGGGGGTTTATTTTACTATGGGGCTATCAAGACAAAAAATAAATCACATTTAAAGTTCAGATATTGAATTCAGGAAGAAAATCAAAAGTGCTTTCCCCACTGTTCTTTTCTATATTCACTTCATATTTTATTTGGAAGGTAGATTCACCTGCACTCTAAAATGTACTCTACTTTTATTTTAAGTATTGCTGTTTCCAAAGGAACAAAGAATATTTCTTATCAGCATCTTCTGGCTGGACTTCCTAATGCGTTTGATTTCCAGCTATTAACCTAGGAGCCCTATATTCACAATCACTTTGTGGTTTTTAAAACCCTACAGGTTTAAAAGCATATGGACATTCTTGTAAAGATTATGACTTTATTTTGTACTTAACAATGTTTGCCAATACTCTCTTGGCTCATGGCTAAAAGATGACTAGAAGATCAGCAAGTCAAACCTCTATGTGTTCCTCTTGCCCTGCTACTTGTTCTCAATGAACCCCTGTTTCTACAGTAGCTCATCCTATTTTAAGGCAGAATTCTCATGCTGTTGTCCTTGGCTCATCAGAAACATTCATATAGAGTTATTAAAGCATTCTCATTAAAATAATTGCAAGAATCATCTCAAACTTTTATAGAAACTGATTTAGAAATAAAACTCCTTCCAGATTCTCCCAAATTAGTTGGCCAGGTTCTGTTGTCATGTCTGAAACTACTGAAATTCGTGGTTTCATTGCAAGGATACTGATGGAAGTGGGATGTGAGCTGAGCCCAACACCTTCAGCAAGGGAATGCTGGGCAGTAACAAGAGCTGAGTTTTGGGAGTGTAATGCATGGAGAGGCCAGCACGCAGCCCAAGCTCCCCCTGCTCTCCACAGAATCCCTTCAATACTCTTCTTAACTTTGCTCAAGACTAGAATATTTCAAGTAAAAGTCAGTAAAGACTGCTTTTCTATCACAGGTTAATTTACATCTCATTTAAAATTGTTTACAAAGTTCATAATAAAATTTGAAATCACATTGTAGTATTTTCTTTCAGCTGGTGAATCACCAATTAAACAGAATGGCATTCCTTTGAATTTTAATGAAAATTAGGATCAAATTTGCAGGATTGTTTTACTATTTAAAATAATAATTGATTGGCTAACAATTGTAATTGAAAACTGTATGTTTTATTCTTGCTACATATTTTTATGAGAGTTTTGACTAGAAACCATTTTACATAGATGGGAAATGTGTGTTTAAAATAACGATCTTCAAATATCAACCTAAAGTTGGTTTGTCTGATTCAAGTTACATGTAACATTAAATACATTCCCAAGCACATGGCTCTTTTGCAGCAAAGCACTGCGCATAGACTTAGCTTTAATCATGCTTCTTAAGCTTTCTGATTTCAATGGGATTTAAGTGTGTGCTTGAAGGTAAGTCTGTGACTAAATCATTTCTTGTACTGAACTACTAACCCATGTGCATGAGCACTGACATCTCAAAAGTATAGCATGCTTTTCCTTGATCCAAGAAAATAAAGAAAAAAAAAAATCCTTATGTTTTACTCAAAAATAAAGTACCCACAATAAAAGACTGTGCACTGTATGTGTCTTATAATGTGTGAGTATCCTTGTTGTAAGCAGACTGAAATTATATCAGAAAATAACTTCCCTTTGCAGTGGTTAGCCACTTGCAGCTGCCAAAATGCAGCTGTCTGGTCAGAAAAGCATTTCCATACCACGTTCCTGCAGGCAGGATTCAGCCATCAGCTTGGTGCTGGTATTATTCCCATATAATACCTTCCTCCAAACCATTATGCTCTGGCATTATGATGTATTGCTCACATTTCTGACAATAAAAAAGGAGGAAATACCATCCTATTAATTGCTTGCTTCTACTCCTAAACTCAAATATCCATGGACAAAAGAAACTGGGTCATAGAAGGCTATCTGCCTACTAACACAAACACATATTTGTGCTTTGAGGGAGTCTTTGTGCCTCTATTATTTGACACATGGGTTTGGATTACATTTTGGCTTGTTTCCCAAAAAATATCTTAATAATTATTTAGTATATTTTTGATTCAAGGCAAATCTTAAAATTGGATATCAAGTATCCTCAGGCTTAATTTAGAGTGCACATATCAAAGCAGGCACAATTCCAATTAGCTTATTAGTTTTATAGATTTGAATTCTCTTGGCATGATATCAGAAATAACACAAAGTTTCACACCTAACAGCATTACTGGCTAGATATAGTCAATTAAATCAACATTTGCATTTAAAACTGATATAAAATTCTGCATTTTGTAGTTCTAAATCCCTACCTCTGTGCATTTGTGCCTTCTATGAATACCTTGCATAGACCCCCTATGCACAATCATGTGAAGATTAAGTTTAAATCAATGAGAAAAATATGTGAAACACCTGGAAGCATTCATATTTCTGCAAAAATACTTTACCTGCACAGCCCATTACGTTGAAACCATGGGAAAAGTAATTTGCCTCTACAGCTATGAAGTCTGTATGGTTATAAAATCTTATCAAATGAAAATGAATTGTCTTGTCTATGGAAATTCTGGAAGGAGTCCATAACTATTTACAATAATTTACTGTTATTACCATTTACAATAGAAAACTAAAGAATACTCCGCATTAATTACTTTATGTCTAATTTACTGTTGCTACGTATAGACTGGCCTACAGTGAATGCTGAACTGTAGGAAGTTGAGATCCAGAAGGGAGAATTATTTCAGCACACCTGATTTCTGCTGTTCCGGGCAATATATTAAGCCAAGACAGGAATGCTGGGTGACTGCACACACATCGTCTTTACATTTGTAGTCAGAAGTTGCATTTGTTTTGCTGACAAAACCAGTTCCCTTCTACCCGTTCCCTTGAGCATGCCCTGGGCTTCCGTCTCCGTGTACACATGGGTCATTGCCATTGTTTTTTTTGAGTTTGGTGGCTCCTGAGCCCTTGCAGCAAGGACATCCTCCCTGCAGATGGTTGTGAGCCTCCCGTGGCCAAGATTTTGAGCTTCCGTTCTCAATTTCTTTATGTTGGTGATTCACAGTGATGTTTCATATGATATGACCAATTTTTTGAGAATCTGGAATACTTTGGGAGCAACTCATCAGGTCCCACACTGAAAAATACTGTCAGAGAGTTACTCCCTGCTCTTGCACTCCCAAGGAGCATCCAGGTGTGGGACAAAACTGCCTGTTTTGCTTCACTGTTGGGAATCGATGCCCTCCCATGGAGCTCATTCCCAGAGGTTCTGTTACTACTTACTGTCTTTATCTCAGTATCATCTTCCAGGGGCAGTAGCAGATGAAGGACCAGCCATGCCAGCAGCTGTGTCAGCACAAAATATCTACAGGAAACTGCATCTTTGAGCTAAAAAGCACCCAAGACAATAGATAGATATGGACTGGAAGGAAAGGTAAGTGTAAAGGTAAATTGATCAGCAGCACAGCACACTGGATGCCTAATCAGGAGCCTGCTTCTCTCTGGTTTGCTGAAGTGCAATCTACAAAGCAGACTGTTTAACTTTAGTAGCACTAAATGAAACACCATAACACTCAGCACAACTCTCACTGAAATCTGCCTTTCCCAGTTTTTCTGAGAAAGCATTTTCTCCCCTGTTTGGTGTCTCTGTCATACTTTTATTCTATATGCAGAGGGCTGTTTTCAATGCATGTGGTTTCTCACAGCTATCAAGAATGTAGCAGTTTGATTCACACACAAAATCTTTTCTTGACAGTATAATATCATTAGCAGCATGAGCAAGTTGGAAACTCAACTCTGCTTATGCTTGCTTCCTATTAGGAGCCACTTTTGAAGTGAGCCTGAAATCTGTTCCCCAAAGTTTTCAGGTGTAAATAAATCTTCTACTTTCACCTGTGTGGACAGAAAAATCCTCCCAAATCCACATGTCTGGCTCCTCTGTACAGCTTGTGCCTGGCTATGAATGTCTTCCCCTGCACCAGCTGCACTGCTGAAAATACTCTTAGTGTGCTGCCATAAGATTAGTGGACACTTTACCCAGTCTGTGAACTCCAGATAAATCCCACAACAACAGCAGGAAGAAAGCAACATAAGCTCAAGCAGAAGGTCTTCATTTATCGGAAATCCACATACTGTATGCTTGAATGGCTCCAGCGTAACAAACTGCTATACCTGCCTCTCCATATATGCAAGATCAGAAAAGCAGATGCTGCCCTGACCTCTATCCATTGCATTTGTGTTGCTCTACTGATCCGTAGTTATTTGTGCTCCAATTATATTGCTACATTTATTATTCCTATTTAATTCAATTACTTGTGTATGGTTTCTAGATGTGTTGTGTCTGGAAAAAAAGCCAGATATGGGGATTACATGTTCTATCATATTTCAAGCTTTCCAGTTCATGTATTCCCATTATAGAAAGCTGAAATTTCTGCTTTTAACAACTATACAGGTCCTAACTTGCTTGGCCATGCCACCCGCCTGAGATCTGCTAGTATAGCTAGTCTCTGGAGCCAGCCCAAAGGCAGGCCAGGGTGAAGCCCAGATCTTCCTAACAGCACTGGAAATTGAATGCAAGCTAGGCATGCTCCAGAAGCTCTAAGCTGAGGCTAAAGGTGTGAACTGTGTTGGTGAACTCTTCATCAGAAAGAAAATCAGTCTGGCTCGGATGAGAGTGTTTTGTCGTCAACATTTCTAAGGGTAATGGAGGTTCTTCTGTATTCCCAAGGTTTTGCATTATCATGCTGCCAGAATAGATATCCCAAGCACAAGGAAAATCATCAGCACTGGATCTCCTCCAGTGCTGGTGTCTGCCAGGGCCTGGGGATGCTCACCCAGCAGGGTCCAGACATAAGATGCAACCCAAGCAACCCCAGGGCATTGAAAACACTGTCTCTAAACATCCTTAGGTATCTCTGGGTGGTTTCAGAGCAATACTGATTAAGTCAGTGACAAGCTAAAGCCCTAGGGGATCCTCCAGCAGAGGAAGACCAATCACCCCCATCTTCACTGTCTCCTGGAAAGACATGTCATGTCGCAGGGAGTGAGTGGCCCCTTGGGGACAGGGGTGGAGAACACCACCATGAGGGCCAGCAAGGAGGTATAGATGTAAAATGTCTGACTTCAGCAACAGCTTCTAGTGTATACATAACTCAGGCAGAACCTAAAATCTTCAGCTTTAAGGTATGTTCCAAACCTTTCTCATAATGAGGTACCTACTCCGGGTCTACACCATATGCAGTGTGGGCTTAATTGGACAGCTTCACTGCTCATCAGATGCTTCTTGCAGGTAAAAAGGTAACTGAGCCTCCTCCCTGCCTTTATTGTAGGTTGTATGGAAATACAGAGTTGAGGCCAAGGTTTTAAAAATGTTTAACTATAAAAACAAAGAAATTCTTGAAGATAGGAGCATATCTTATTTGCTCATTTGTAGAGTTTTACTTACAAAATCTATTTTAAGCCAAGATACAATTTGAGGTTTATAGATATTTGTGGACCATTCCTTAAGGAAAAACTCTTTACTAATAGATATGTTAATTAATTGAGGCTTATATTTTTTCACTAAAACTCTAAATTCTTTTGTCACCATCTTTAACTAAAGACAAAACAGCAGACTGTTGGAAGAAATGGAAATGCATAAACAAGGAGGATTTCTTTGTGAAAGGACTAGTTCTAGCTAGTCAGGGAGGATATATCAAAGCTTGAGACTCTGGGGGTAGATATCAACAAATACGTTATCCTGAGTAGGCAAAAGAAAAATCATTAAATTTACAGTATTTGATGACATGCATACTGAAAATAGGAAGATACCAGGAAGATTGTTCTTTCATCCTACCAGGTGGGACTTTTTGTGTGTTTCATTCATACATACATCAGCAGAACAGCACATCATGCCTAAACTCAACATTTTAAATTCTCCTGACCCTTTAGTTAGGGAAATAGTTTGCAGTTAGCACTGACTCTGTTTTGAGTTCTGCTTTGGAGAGACTATTATTTACTTTCCCCACTAGGGACACAAGATTCCCACAACATTCCCACTATGTCAGCCATCCTGTGGGGATGTACACAAGGAGCTGTGCACTGGAAAACTGAATATCACGGAGCACAAGGTCAGATCCAGTCAAATTCCATGTTTTTTTCCTCCCTTTTCATTTTTCTAAGGCTGAATAAACAGTCCTGTGTTTTGTTTCCTCTTCCATGAGCTCCTTCCTGCAGATTCCTCTTTCTTCTATTATTTAGGACACATATAAAATGCACATAAAAAACACACTAAAAGTTGCTTTTTTAAATAGCCTAGCATCCAAATTCCAGAGTCTAATAAGGCACAAATTAGATAGACACTTGCTGAAATCAAGTTTGCTATTTAACTACCGTTTCTAACAATTGGTTAGGATGATTAAAAACTGGTCTCTGTATTAATGGAGATAGTGTTCCTAAGAAAGCATGTGTCATGGAAAATCTTCCTGAAGCATGCATCCAGTTATCTTAACTGCTGACTGAAGCAAGAGCCAGAAGAATAATCACGGTTAAAAAAACAACCAGCATCACTGTTATTAATCCTAATAACAGTGATATCAGATAATTTCTTGATCTCCTTTCACAGATTCCCAAGAGATTCAGCTGACCTTTGAAAACGTACCAAGTTCAAAACCACACTCATTGAAAATAACAATTCCACTCAGATGGACCAGACTGCATTTTTTTGATCCAACAACTGTGAAGTATTTTCTTTATATCATTCATCCCTGACTAGTGCCAGAGACAAGCAAATGCACGTAAGCCCCTGCGCCAGCCATCTGTTGAGTAAAGACCAGTGCCAGCTGCTTATCATGGGCTGCAGGTAAGAACAAGGCTGTAGGAAAGCTGACAGTAAGTTTATGCCCATTTAAAGAGTTTAGGTAGGGATGCATAGATAAAACTATTCAAGCGCAGTAATGTGGTTTGGAGCATAACATTTGACAATGCACTGAAGATTTTTATTTTAGCTATGTTTAGTCTGCCAGGAAAACTGCATTGCATACCTTCATTTGGATATTTTTGTAATATAAATGACTCAAACCTTGCGCTCTTTATGTCTCTGAATGCAAGTTTTTTGCAAGACATTAAAATATGCTCACCAAGACTTTCCTTTCACAAGAGCTCAATCAATACCCAAGTAAGTCAAATGGCTGCTTTTCCATTTATTTCCATGTTGAATCAGGTCTTAACTAGGTCTTTCATAACCCTGGATGGCACTCAGGCCTTTGCAGCCCATCTCCCAGGTAACCCTGCAGTATTCAAATAACAGTAACTCCATCACCTCTGATTTATTCTATACTACTTCTCAAGATGACTCTTTTTTTATTACTATATTTAAGCCAGGCTAGGACTGAATGGAAGAACAAGGAATTGATGTTTCTAGATTCAGCGAGCTGCCAGTTTGGGATGTGTGGGGTTTATTTTCAGGACAAAAAGGTACACAGAGCTAGGAAAGAGCGTCCGCTATTCCACAGCCTGGCGTAAACTTTTTGATGATATTTCTGTACTACTGATATAAGAAGTGTTCCTGCTGCAGAATTCACCTGTTTTCTGAGAAGTTTGGGCCACAGCGGAATGCTTTACCCATGCTTTATCCATTATGTTCATGAAAACACGCATTTTTACCAGTATAACAGCAGACAGGTTTTTTTAAACAATATTTATGTATAGCCTTATAATTTTCTTTATTAGAAACACTTCATATTTTTACTTTAAGCAAATTCATTTTTTCTAAGCTGTTCCCCATGGCAATTACATTCTGGTTGTACAGATGACTGTTACTGAAGAAGATGAATCATGTCTTATGTGAAGACACTGGCTACCACATCCATTATGATTTCCTATTTTAAACTAATCTTAAAAACAAAGTGCTTTAAACAACCAGTAGTAGCAACTTGCTTTTTTTTCTGGGTCAAAGTAATTTCCTTTACTAAAAATTGCTGCTAAAGGGGGTTTCACATTTTATATAAATGATACTGCTATTGACAAGAGAAACCTGTGCTCACTCAAAAATTAAATGCTATAAAATTGAATTAATCAGAATAGCATATCAATCACATTAAGGTGTTAATTAACGGATCTTAACATTTTCAGCCTTACATTTTGATGGCATAAAGATGGTAGAAGGATCAGATAATGAATGTTATATAATATAATACCTAAAATGCAGATTCAAGGTGACTTATATTTTTGTTACATTTAAAAACTTTAGGAATGATCCATCCATTAAAACTTTATAGTAAGTGTGACTTTACTATTTAAAGAAACAGTTTCAGAGATGTCAAAAACTGTCTTCTTATTCCTGACATTCATTAGCCCTATCCAAAAGACATACATTAATGTAGATCTGTCTTATTCCTATGTGCCATCAGGGTTTTTTTTTTGTCTTTGGTTTATTTTTTTGCTTTCATAGGGTCATTTTAGATATCTGATTTTAAAAACAACTGATGTGAAAGATATACATCTCCTGTGTTTTTACCTAACACATAATTAGAACAGCAAGGGTCTAGATCTTACAACAAAACCTCAAAAATAACTTGGTTCCCAGTATGTGACTGAGAGATTTAAATCTTCTCTTGAGGGAAAGTGGAAACTACCAGTCTGGATATTTGAAGATGAGCAGCATGAAAATATACCAAATTCACTCAGGTAAGGTGTAAGAATTGTGCTGTTATTAATTTTAAAACCTGCAAGCAGACTCCCATAAAGATAAATGCAGGACAAAAGAGGCCAGTTATCTAACTTTTACAGGTCAGGCAAGCTGTCTTTGGGAGGCAATGGGAGGATTATAGACGTGTCTGAAAAAACAGAGCTGAAAACTCAGAAATTTTTTAAACATTTTTTTTTGCTCTTCTTATTATTTTGCTCTTACTATTTTCCCCTGTTGCTCTTCTTTGTTATTTTTAAATTGGCAAGCCCAGATTCTTGCGCAAAAGAATCTAGTCCCAGTACTTCTAAAACATTCTCGTGCACAAAGGCGGGGAGTAAAGACAAGTCTTATAGGGATTGTCCCAGTTCACATCAAGAGTAAAGTGGAGACCGAAGTAAAATTTTTGTTCTCCCATTAAAAAGTGGAACTAGCTTCATCTACATTTCAAGGTGTAGGAAAATAACCAAAATTGGGGAAAATGAGGAAATATGGCTTTACAAAGTTCAGCTCAAAGGCTGCAATATTAGAGCAGCTTTGATAATTGCTGCCCTCGAGGTGAGACACAGTTGCTGCTCCCAAGGAAACAGACAAGGTCTGTAAGAATGCATGCAATATCCTTGAAATGGGGAATAGAGTGGTATGGAGGTACCATGGCTCATCCCTGTTATCAGGAGTAAAGAAAACTGCATAGTTGCCATCAAGAAAGG